>JAVTVY010023905.1:0-89813 GCA_036873755.1 Hanleya hanleyi | reverse complement strand
TGAAACCCAGCCTCGTGCCAGGGTCTAACTCGCTATCACTCCAGTGAAAAAGCCCATCCTGAGAATCTAGATTCACACGTAGCCAGCCATTCCTGGTTATGTGACGGATGTGCGAGTACATCGTCGTAGAACAAGACCATTCCAGATCTGGCACATTTCATGTAACTAATATTAATTTTTCTTATTCGGAATATATAATGGGAGTGTCGCTCGATCGCACAAAACTTGAAAAATATCGGTTAAAAATATAACATTGCATGTACAGAATCTCTGGTTTAAATTCAGGGCTGCTGATGTAATTTCCTGAGACAAGAATGTTGTTTGCCGGCTTACATGTACTCTTGTTCCTCATTATAACACAGATTGCGAGTTTCAGTATAGTGTGACCACTGGTAGGTCTCTCAGTTTATCTCTGTAATATGTATGGTGCTGTTATAAACTCACTATTGTGCGACTTTTGTGTGGTCAATATTTGTCCTCCTACTCGAGTGCTATAATGAGGGACAAGTGTAATTAGCCGACGTCTAATGCCACAACAGTGCCAAATGTTCATATTAAACCAAGGGTTCTGGTAAGGAGGTAGGCATCATACTCATTTAGCTGGATCCACTGCAGATCTGTCTATAGGTGAGGAAGTAGTTATAGAGTAATCCCTCAGCAGTTCATAATTAATCGTCCCCCTGTTAATAAGCTGCCCTGTAACCTCCAGTTTACCTCAGAACTCCAGCTGTAACAGACTGAATTGACAATAAAACTTTTTTACTCAAAGTACAAGTTTTTGTGTTTCGTTATTATTATGAATAGTTGGAAGAAGTATGGAACAGGTAAACCCTCCCTATCTCTGTTGCGGGGTCAATGTTCCCATTCACGTCTGGTCATCTGTCAACAATGTCTTGCCCAGAGGGTAGTTCGGTTTACTATTTGGTAAAGAAACTAACTAGGTGGATTATTTTGTTTTTACCCCTCGACCAAAATTGATCTTAGGGATATTATCATCAGGTCTGTTCATCCATATGCAAGTCTCAAGAATTATAACTATGCCAAGATGTGCCGGACATATATTATTACACATCTACCTAGTTAATCCGTCGCGAGTCCTGCTACTACATATACTCCTACTCCTTTTTCCATCTGATTATTAGAGTGTTGCGTAGATCTCAATAGTGCTAGATTATTTGAAAAAAAAAAAATAGGCTCGGTAGAAGATGACTGATAACCTATTTTACAAGGTCAAATTCTAATAATGATCTCTTTTGAGGGATCTCTTTGGCTCTCCATACTACATGCAACTAATGATGGACTAGAAACCAGTCCAGTTTGCTGACCAGGACCTATTTTGTCAGGGTCAAATTCTACTTATTGCAATATCTCGATAGATCATGGCCAGGCTCTCCGATTTCACACTACAGCAAATTTGGTGATATTTTATGGGGTATCGTAGCTAGACTCAAATTCTGCAGTGTAAAGTGGGCGAGTGTGTCGCTTATATCACATGCACAGTCAAATTGCTGAATGTTAAACTGCACACCTGAACGACTAGTCTTGCTGACATTTGTCCATGTCATCCAAGTCGTTCCCAGTCACGAAACAAGGATTTTATATGGAGAAATTTATTTCAAGCATGATATATGTAATGCAGTTATCTCAATAGAGTTGGAGGTTGCCAATGACTTGAAATTCTATTATACAGGCCTTCGAGTGTCGACAGTGGCTTTTCAGAAGTTGCTGAGAACACCTGAATGAAAGGTGCACCATAATTTCAAGGTAACGAGTCCGATGATTCTGGTAGAACAGGGTCGTGAAATAGTCTATTCATGCAGAATCACTGATTTTAAGGTAAAAACAAAGTCTATTTCTCGCTGTAAACATAACCATGAGTTTGATACAAATACTCGTCCCACAGGTAAAGCTGGTTTTATATGGTTGATCTTCAACCTTAAATCCAGAGAGCAAAAAGATGTTTTCAACTCGAAATAAGCGATATTGCACGAATATACGTTGCTGATATTTAAAGGCATTGGGTCTTGTAATTCTCGACTATACAACAAGTTGTACTTTGTTAATCAAACAATTTCTATCATAGGTAATATTTTATATTTGACACTCCAACTCGACCCGACTTGGCTACAATTATACAAAAACAAGTATGCAAGTGTTCCGCTTTATTTCAACATCTAGATTTTGTACAATTCTTTGAGAATTTGCATGATCAGTATTTTCTTACAAGAGAACAGATAAATCGATAAATAAAGTATGTTATAGTACATGTACTTCTAGCCAGGTAGCATTTGAGGTAGCATATAACAAATATATTTAATTTCAAGGGCAGGTCTTGTGTTGTTCAGTATAGTTTCCAAGAAAATTAACTGAACAACATACAGGTATACAAACTACTGTATGACGAAGAGTCTGAATGGAACATAATCCTGTTGAAGTTAAATCAGTTTAATCCATGCTGAACGCGACATTAATTCTCTCTCTCTCACTTGAAACCATATTCAGTGTGTCCGACATTACTGACAAATTAACACCATTCATTTGACATGTTTGACAGCTGTTTGGACCTACCTGTATTATATGATGGAGATTTTTGTCCATCCACATCATGTCTTGACGGAGAGTAGAGATAATCTGGTGCATACCAAAATTCAGGTCAAGGTAACTGTGGTGCAAAGATATATTTGTTTTGCGAGTGGATTGAGGGAGACATCTGATAATAAAATTGAAGGTCAAGTTCACAGTGTGACGTCACTGGACCTAAATATGATTGCAACAGACCACCATAGAATAGCATGCTTTATTTGCAGTTTACTCTGTGTAATAAAATCGTAAAAAAATTACAATAAATATTTTTCCACACAGTTTCCAATGGTCTTTCATTTGACGGAAACTTCACTTCAGGGTTTACGATCACTAACTCTTTGCCCCATGATAACACCAACCATACATGCTTTTCTAGGCTGCCCCATTGAACTTTTCGGTGATCACCTGCAAGTTGTCGGGTACCAATATATTGGGGGGCTGGGGTCAAAGTTTTGTTAATTTTTACGGGGCGATTTAGACCCGCAGGGACTAATGGTCCTGTCTTATAGTGAGGAAAAGCTTGAGCACAGTTGGTACCATCAATAAATTATTTTCTTCACAGATATATCTTTAAGTAGTCTTAGATGGGCACAAATTTTACCAACCAATAAAAGTAACAGAATTATTTGAATGGCAAAATTATAATTGATAGGTAGATAGATTAAGCTTATGTATTTATTAACTTTCTATTGATTGGAGATTAACTGGTACAGGTGAGTTTATGATTAGAATTTTGAGATTAAACCAGACTACTTAAAGATATATCTGTGAAGAAAATCATTTATTGGTGGAATTACATTAAAAAAAAAACATTTGTCTTTTCCTGTAACAGTTTGATAAATAAAAATTGGCATTATTTTGAAAGAAAAAATTAACTAAATATCTCCCACAACAGCTATATAGACAAGTAAATATAAGGGGGGGGGAATATGACCGGGGGGGGGGGGAGACATGACTGTACTCCCATGTATATACATGTAATATGCCATGAGAGGATGCATCCCAGCATAGCTCTAGTCCATCTACCCATGAGGATTTTACATTGTATCTCAATTCTCATTCTTTGTCATTTACTGCTCAAGGATATGCTTCCTATAATCTGAAAAAAGTAGAATATTTGACAAATATTGATAACAATTAACATGCAGAGAAGACATTATTTATGCTTTTATCAGGTTGGTTTCATTATAAATGTCTGTCCCATCGGTCACAAGTTTTTAAAAAAAATATATATGTGTGTAGAATTACACTAATTCACTAGAGATCCTTGTTGAGACTACAAATTGTATGGCTCTTCGCCATGGGACTGAACATCAAAGAGTCAGTGGAATTATTCCAACAGCCTATTTTACATTTAAATAGCCCTGTTTCAGTGCCTAAGGCTCTAGTTATTATTACTTTCACAGTGACCAATAATCTAGCATGTTTAATATTTCCTGATATAAAATATGATTGAGCGAGGTTAAATAATCAATTTATTACATAAGGCATCATGGACTAGGAAATGGTACATGCTTGTAGTAAGCCTCCACGGGGCATAGAGTTAAAGGAGTGAAAACATTAGATGGATACTGTCACATCTACTAAAACTGGTCAGAGTTACGAATCAAAAATCGAATACCATACCCTGAAAACCAGATTAGTTTTGTGAGAGGATATGTCAAGATGAACTAGGCTCAAAAGAAGAAATTGTCCGTGATATGCCAGTTGTTGTGGATTCTAGTCTGAATGGGGGGCACTAAGGGAGGTTTTCCTGTTTAGTCGTATGGTTGCTTTTATATCGCCAGATTCCCTCCCCTTTCGGGCATATCTCATGAGTTTGTGATCAAATACATTGAGCTTGTCACACACAAGAATCCTATTACAATCAAATTGGAAGGTCAATGTGAACAGAAAAAAAAATCAGGAAATCACAATATTTTTGAGTGAATGCATTAGCCATGTTCCGATGGAGGAAAGCCAAAGCACAGTCAAATATGTGGGCGCATACTTTTGGCTCTTGCTGAAAATTCTGTACTCTTGGAGACAAACCTGTCTGTCTATTGACGGTGATAAACTAGGGAAATTTATCTTTTTTGAATAAAATCCAAAGATGGCACTTTTACTGTTTGATTAACCCCCATGTTTCATTTACATTGTGTATATCCTCCAGTATTTCAACTCTCATCCTCTCCTGTGCTTCAGGTCTCACCATTTTCTGTAGAAATCTTGCAGAGTCTGTTTTATCTAATTATTGTGTTCTATTTGTACACCAAACAGTAATTAAATGTATTTAAATGTGCCAATACCACTTTGGTTGAAGGTACCTTGCTACAAATTTATCACAGAACTACATGCATATGCTGTGGAAAGATATATCGGGGAGTTGCCGCTCAAAATATAAATTAGCTCAGATGGTCACCATATTTGTTTACACTAACGATTGACCTTGGGTGAACTCTGATACAGTCGGTGAAATGTGAAGCAGAATGCAATGAAGGCCTGGTAGAGCTTGCTCGGTTGTTTGATCAGAGGCCGTCCTTGTTATTTGTGTTATTGTGAGAGTTGAAGAACATAGGCGTTCTGATATCAGGTGTTACAATGCGTAAAGTAAACCGTCAAAAAGCATGAGAAAAGGCAACGAAAGGAATAAATTTTAGCACTACTTTGCCTGCAGTTTGGGGGGAAAAAATACCTAATAAATACTAGCCCAGCCAGTCAACAGGTTTCTGAAGCTCTGCGATCTTTCATGACTGGATAATACACATTCTGGCCCAAAATCCCTTGAAAGTGCAGTTTGGATTCCGGGCATTGAATCATTTCATACTGTAGTAAAATTATCTCCCCTGGACCAGTCATTGAATGCTATTTTAAGATGGTGGATCCGGACATTGAAGCATTAGCTCTCAGAATTACATGTAAACCATTGTACCTACATGTACCTAGCACTACGGTACATAATTTTCCATTTTTTCCCTGAAAAACAAAACATTTTTTTCGCTATTATCTAATGAGGATATGCTATCGAAGTGGAAATGCACGCTGTTTAGCAGATCTATATAAAGTTGGGATAACAGAGTTATTCTATTGCAAGAAGATAATATAACATTTATATATATATATATACATGTAACAAATCACAGCTCCCACTTTCTGGTCCTGAATGTACACTGTAACACACAATTAGAAGACTACAAAACACACAACAGCTCGATCACGCACGCAATAAATATGGACAGTGGGTGTAGTACCAGGCTCAGTGGTGTGGTTGCAGAACTACGATATAAGAAGTGTTTTTTGCAGGGTCAGATCGATCTCCTTCAAAAGGAGGTCCACACTGATCAGATCACACAAAACCTGTCCATCTTGCAGCACATGATCCCATCACAGCAAATGGGACTGGCATCCACAAGTGTCCTGTTAAATATCGATAGATATTTACCCAGATCTTTTAAATGCGTAATATGTACCAGTAAAGCTTCATCCAATCAGATTCTCATATTAAATGTAGCTTTTTTTCTCAAGAGCTCACCAAGCCAAATTTCATAGTAACATCGGTGGGTGAGAAACATGTTCTAGCTCGCTGAACACATTAAAAAAACTGTTATCTTGGTATGGGCGATGTCAGCTGTCATAACAAAATTCGGACTGGTCGCATACCAACAACTACAGGCAAGTGACTCTTGGAAAAGGATGTTACTGCCCACTGTACTCGTACCACGGAAAACAGGCCCTGGCAAATTTCCACCTAGATTGACTGGGCATGCACAGATACCCATTTGCTGATCCCATCAGCAGAGCGGCCGGGTGGCTTCTTTGAACGTGCAGGTAAATCAGGAAAGTGTTTTGGTTGATTTCTCAAGTGGAGAAATACTTCACACTCGCCCTCAGTTGAGTCCCCATCAAATCAAATATTGGAACAAATGCTCTGTAGCCTGATGCAGATCAGACAGCATCCCGCATGTCCCTTGTATCAGGTGGGCAATTTGGGTGAAAAAGTATAAATTTATACGATCAGTTCAACAGGCAGGGGTCGTTTTTCGATGGACATCCAGGAATCCAATTCCCGTATTGGAATTCACGAAAATCCAATCGATATTCCCCAGAATCTGATGTACATGTATTTGCATGAAAGCTAGGTATTTGGATTTCTGTGAGTTCTTGCACTGCCAAAAATACCCTACTTATTTAAGATAATGCCCTAAAATTTTCTTGAAATAAGATAATTTTACTCAAAATAAGTTAAATTTTAAGAAATTTTTTTTTCTTGTTTAAGTAAAATATTCTTATCCCACTCCAAAATTTACTTTAAATATTTTAAAATTGAAGAATTTTTCTCAAGAAAATCTTGTTTTGAGAAAAATTCTCATATTTTAAGATTTTGTTTTCTTGTTTAAGAAAAAGTTGGAGTGGGGAAAGAATATTTTACTTAAACAAGAAAAAAAAACCTTGAAATTTTCTTAAAATTTAACTTATTTTGAGTAAAATTATCTTATTTCAAGAAAATTTTAGGGCGTTATCTTAAATAAGTAGGGTATTTTTGGCAGTGTGGCATTTGTGTCACAGGAATCCGTTCAGTTTCTCGTAAAATTTAACGAAAACTGAGCCCTGACAGTGAATGTTATATTTGAAAGTGTTGTCTGATGATTTGTCTTCTGTCGAGCAATGACTGAGCAACATTACATTTCAGTATGGGGTAGGTAACTCAACCAGTCAATGAATCAGATGTTAAATCTAATATTTCTCTCTCTCTCAACCAGTCAATATGCAAACTGTGGGTGGTTTAATGTCATTCAGCCAGATTTGAACAGAAGTGGGTCTTTTTTCTTCTGGCCAACATCATTTATTCTGATTTGCTGTAATGGGATGTTGCCAGCTGCAATAATGGGACATTGCCAGCCTCCTAGCATTTGCTGCGATGGAACCGGACTTTATAATGTAGTAGATGTACCAGGTTGTTGTACCACATTTTTTAAACATATATCGCAACACGTTTGAAGAGGGCAAAATATACAAATATCAGTAGAACTTTTGATGTCAGTTAATCATAATTATTTCCCTTCTTACGTACACCATTCCACTCCTGCACATGTTCAACATTGCTAATATTTACACTGCATCAATCCACCATGTCCATGTCTGTAAAACCTGGTGATTCTGCGTATCTGTTATCCTTACTTGTCTCCCCTTGAAGAGGGCCCACACTGGGACCCTCGTATATCAGTTCTGGGAGTTCTTCCTGTTTCGATCCAGATACACTGGCAACGGTCGCCCTTTTCTGTGAAGACCGACTTTCCGAGCGGACTGGGGAGTTGTCTCCCATACTTCCTTCAATTTCTTCAGTCAGTTCTTCCTCACCATCTGATGTGGTCACCACAGATGGGAGGGGCACAAACATGTTTCGACGTCGATAGAACAGTACATAGGCGGCTCGCGTAACTACACTTTTCTCACTGCACATGGTAACACGGCTGTCATCACAAAGTCTCCAATCTGAAAACATAGGAAACATATGTCTTGAATACGGAGCCTAATCAGTGGGGCAAAGCCCTGTTCTTTTCTGGAATATATGCGGTGGGACAAGACTTCATATATGGTGGTTCACTACCTTGGGCATGTTGGGTGTGGGGGACACACTCCACAAGGGTAATGGATGCGTCCATAACACCATTCATCGGGAAAATTTGACAGATTCGTAACAACAAATGCCGTCTAGCTGTGAAATTTGGCTCAAGTTGGAGGAGCCACTGATGTAAAGTATTTTAAGGTATCCCCCCGTTGGTGAACTTCTTGAAATTGGGGCATGCTAGGAACTGGCACAAGGCATTCCAAACAAAGTGGCATGGTGCGCCCAGTTGGAACTCCTAGGAACTGTCACAAGTAAAATTTACCTGTCGGTGACAGGTATCCAGGCAGTAATTTCGAATGCTGACCCATGCCCTAATTTCAAGCTCCCTTTTTAGGAATGGTTTGGGGTAACATAACAGGTTGAGTGAGTGAGTGAATAGGGTTTTAACGTCGTTTTCAACATTTTTTCAGCTATATCACGACGGGGAAGGGAAGGGAGGGGAGGGGGAGGGGCAGGGGTACCTACTTGTAACAGAGCAGATCTAATGCTGCCATTTTATAGTGCTGTCCCACTGAAATATCATGCCGTAGGCAGACAGGACACCCCACTCAGTCACATTATACTGACACCGAGCGAACCAGTCCTTGTTCTATCCTCTTAATGCTGAGCGTAAGTGAGGGAGCAACAAGTTCCATTTTTCAAGTCTTAGGTATGACCCGGCCTGGGATCGAACCCAGTACCTACCGCTTAAGAGGCCGACGCTCTAACCATTAGACCACTGCAGTGCGGTCCATAACAGGTCGAAGGCTGATTCAGCATGTTGACAGATACAAGTAAAGAGTATCTTATCTCATACCAAGACTTAAACATTTGTTGTCACAGGTTTGACTGAAGAAATGAAGATATAGGTTGTGAAAGTTCACAATGGTAATATGAATTAAGAGAATTATGCATTCTGTTTCAGGTACTTTGATTTAGTTACTTTGTAAAAATCTCTAAGCGATCGAGAATCAACCTGCAAATACATTATTTCTGACAAGGCAAGGTGAAAACAACATTAATTCTCCTCAAATGTGATCAGGCATGACAATCTAATATGTGATCAGGCATGACAATCCAATATGTGATCAGGAATGACAATCTAATATGTGAACAGGCATGACAATCCAATATGTGATCAGGCATGACCATCCAATATGTGATCAGGTATGACGATCCAATATGTGATCAGGCATGACGATCTAATATGTGATCAGGCATGACAATTCAATATGTGATCAGACCCGACAATCCAATATGTGATCAGGCATGACCATCCAATATGTGATCAGGCATGACCATCCAATATGTGATCAGGCATGACCATCCAATGTGATCAGGCATGACCATCCAATATGTGATCAGGCATGACCATCCAATATGTGATCAGGCATGACCATCCAATATGTGATCAGGCATGACCATCCAATATGTGATCAGGCATGACAATTCAATATGTGATCAGACATGACCATCCAATATGTGATCAGGTATGACCATCCAATATATGTGATCAGGCATGACCATCCAATATGTGATCAGGCATGACCATCCAATATGTGATCAGGCATGACCATCCAATATGTGATCAGGCATGACCATCCAATATGTGATCAGGCATGACAATCCAATACGTGATCAAGCATGACAATCCAATATAGATGAAATTACTGACCAACTTCACTCTTGATAGGATCCAGTAGATCGGCACAGCGAACATACGATGTGTAATGGCCGCCCAGTATACCACCAAGATGGTTGACAACTGCGTAGAGATCATACACTGGTCGTGGCTCCGACGATGGTCTCGTGCCAGCATTATGGTAGTATTTTGATAGATCCAGGCCTCTGAAATTACAATGAATTGGTCAAGAGTCATCCTTCATCAGGACTCACCAATTAAGAAAATTACCTGACAATCTAAGTAAAAATGACTTCAAAACACAGAGGAATATTGCATGATTGATTATCCAATGACTCCTCAAATTTTCTTTGGTCGTTAAGACAAGGCACCCGTCACTATAAAAGTCACCTGTGGTGTATTTCAATTACCGCATATGATGTATTTCAAATACACCACAGCAGACCCTTTCCCGGATTAGGTCAAAAGAGGCAGAGCTCCAACCTCATGCTCAGATGATCACTGGATAAAACAGAGTGAAAGATGGAAAAAGAACTCTCAAAACACACCACTTGGGATAGTCAAGGACATCAGACAATCTTCTGATTATTATTCATTTTGTTTTATATTCAATTTCTATTTTGAATTGCCTGGGAAATTGTTTTGCCCCAGAACTAATCTTCATTTTTACACCCGGGATCCTATGGGTGGGTTCCTAGTTCTTTTCACACCCGAGATCCCCACGGGTGCCCAAGCTAATCGCTTCTTTATGATAATCTGCCCGAGGAGCTGGAGCCCTTAATTTCTTACCATGATCTGGGGACCTGGGTGTGCACAACAACACCCCATGTCAATCCCCTGGAACCCCTTAAACAATTTGTTTATGACCCAAATAGGAATTATGAATGAAGCATGCGAAACCAGTTGCTACATTATATCAAACATCCATTTGCAATGAGACACACTAGTGTTCTCACCATAAATTACAGAAGAAGTGGGAGAAAATTGTGCTTTATTCGAGATATCTTGAATCTAAATTTTATATTTATTCGCGGAATATGCAGAACTTTCTATCTGTGTGGCTTAATTGATTTCACTAGAACAGACAGTCACACATACACTAATGGACAGGAATCTTTCACCAGAAAGGAAGTACAGTACATCCGGTGCATTTAACTGTATTAATTTTAACTTAAAGATGTAATCAGCCTCAAAATGGATGGATTTTGTAACCTCTCCCCTGTGCGTTTTTTCAGCAGGGAAGATTACCAAAGCATCATATGTATTATATTTGACGATTGTGGGATCGTCATATACAACGAATGCAAGAATATCTTGTCAGAGAAATTTGTAACTCCGCCCGCTTCGACGGCTTTTCTGTCTCGCCATTGAGTGTGTGTTGTACGCGGAGAGGAAAATGACGTCACTGTGTGACGTATGAGTGACGTAGCGACGCTCACGAATTTGAATGCTGCACAGCTGCAGCCATGGGATAACGTCATGGCTCGTGCCCACGGTTCGGTGATGTCGCATAGCGTATACGTTGGTAGAACGCACCATACGTGTATACGCTTGTTGACACGGCAGTGGAAAAATAAACGGCATGCCATGCTGTTTATTTTTAGAGATCAACTCCTTCTATTTTCTCGTGAATGGTGGAAACAAGTTTAGTTTTTTGTGGTCAAATGTGTTTCATTTTGTACCTGTTGTAACATATGTCACTTTCGCCGAGTTTGAGAGACATCAATTTCAGCCCAGATTTGAGGCTGATTACATCTTTAATCAATGATCATTCTGTAGTTCTGTAACTATTAGAAAGCTTAATCAATTATCATTCTGTAGGTCGTTAACTATTAGAGAGCTTAATCAATGATCATTCTGTAGTTCTGTAACTATTAGAAAGCTTAATCAATGACCATTCTGTAGGTCGTTAACTATTAGAGCTTAATCAATGATCATTCTGTAGTTCTTTAACTATTAGAAAGCTTAATCAATGATCATTCTGTAGGTCGTTAACTATTAGAGCTTAATCAATGATCATTCTGTAGTTCTGTAACTATCAGCTTAATCATTGATCATTCTGTAGTTCTGTAACTATCAGCTTAATCAATGACCATTCTGTAGTTCTGTAACTATTAGCTGAATAATTGATCAATCTGTAGTTCTTTAGCTATAGAGAGCTTAATCAATGATCATTCTGTAGTTCTGTAACTATTAGAGAGCTTAATCAATGATCTTTTTGTAGTTCTGTATCCATTAGAGAGCTGAATCAATGATCATTCTGTAGTTCTGTAACTATTAGAGAGCTTAATCAATGATCAGTCTGTAGTTCTGTAACTATTAGAGATCTTAATCAATGATCATTCTGTAGTTCTGTAACTATTAGAGAGCTTAATCAATGATCATTCTGTAGTTCTTTAACTATTAGAGAGCTTAATCAATGATGATTCTGTAGTTCTTTAACTATTAGAGAGCTTAATCAATGATCATTCTGTAGTTCTGTAACTATTAGAAAGCTTAATCAATGATCATTCTGTAGTTCTTAAACTATTAGAGAGCTTAATCAATGATCATTCTGTAGTTCTGTAACTATTGGAGAGCTTAATCATCGATCATTCTGTAGTTCTGTAACTATTAGAGAGCTTAATCAATGATCTTTTTTGTAGTTCAGACTTTTTTAAGACTGCCGCGTAGCGTCGCAGTCTTATTGAATCAGCTTGGTCTTATGGGGGCCAAAATCGCTTTGTCCGCAAGATTGCGAAAAAACAAAGCAGAGTTGAGACTTACCGTCACAGGGCCAAATGTGGAGAAGATATTGAACTAGAAATTCGTACCAATTTGGGCTGTCTCAGATAAACGGAAGTCTGTTTTTCAAGCCCAAATTGTTTGTGTAAAATTCTGAACCGGAAGCTCAAAATCCAAAATCCCCCCGAAAAAACTGCGTGGAAATGTCTTTGCGCATACTGTAAAATGGGCTCTCGCGAGACTTTTACGACAGCTTCTTGGGAGTGATCTCCCTTTATGTAATTAATCTTCTCGTTGAGGGCGCTGTGGTTAGCGAAGCTTGAAAGGCAAAACTAATGGATAAATAAAAATAACTGCACTAGATTGACAAGCTCTACCAGGCATTCATTACGTTCTGCTTCGCGCCACTCCATTTAGTGCTGTAAGGGTCTCACGGACTTTGCCGGAGTTGACCCAAGGTCATCTGTTGCCACAGTAAACGAACATGACGACCGTCTGACTGGGCGAATTAATATCCGCCGCGATTCACCGATATATATTTCCGCAACATATAGTTCTGAGGTAATTTGTCAAAAAGCTGCCTTCAAACTGTGTGACACTGCCGTTTGTAACACACTGAATATCCGTGAAGTATATTCCAAGATAAATATACGCTTTGCGATCAGTAAAACAGTTAGGCAGAACAGTTCTTGGTTTCTGCAGGAATCCTGCAAAAGATGGCGAGACCCCTACAGGGGTAAATGCAGCGTAGCGCAAAGCACCCTGGGAGAGGATGCTAGATTGATGGCACGATCTGGCCTGTATTTCTATCAAGTGTTCATGCCTGGCAACAGCAATTCGATAACCAGAACGAGCGGAGTGATCGTTTTATTGCGGAGAATAAAAGCTGAATTAAACTTTGTCACTGAGTATTTTAATCGGAAGAAAATCGTGCTTGCCAACACGGGCAGCTAACACATGAACATGAACGTTGCGTTGCCCGTGCCGATTTTGACTTGCTCCAGACACGCTAACGTAGCACTCGCGAGTTGATCTAATAGTGAAGGCAACAACAACAACAACAATTATTTTGCTTGATTATTTGTCACGACAATTCAACGTTTTTATTTGTCACGACATTTTCATTTGGGAACTCGACTTATCTCTTGAAGAATTCAATATTTATCCACTATAACACATTTTTTTTTTGCGCGTGTTTCGCGCGCATTTTCCCATCGATAAAATCCTGTTCGAAAGTTGTTCCTGAAGCATCAGTCACATGCCCGCCGCATTTAAACGAGCCAATGAAATTATCTGTATTTAAATATTTTGACCTGGGCATTTCAGACATGTCCGTCTCACTTGAGTGCAGAGGCGCAAGACTGGGGGATTCTATGCGAGACAAAAACGAAGTTGTGCGAATCAGCTACTTTAGTTCTCACTCTAATGGAGCATGCTTATTTGTTTTTCTTAAGAAAAATCATATTACAAACGACCTTACCTATTTCAAAAAAATAAAATCGGCGACAGTTCACAGGAAAATGATATGCTTTTTATTTTGTGATAGGGGCATTTCGAGGCCCACCAAGAGATCATTTCAGTGGATGGCTTTCTGGAGGTGTGTCTTCGTTTTATGAATGTGATTGCGCCATTGTCGGATCTCACGGGACCAATCGGATGTGACCAATTGGGAAATGCCCTAATATACTCGGATATCACCCATTACTGCATGGCTATGAGCAGAAGTTTCTACGTTTGATCGTGCCATGCGTTAGGATGATGATCAACATCATGAAGTGAGGACATTGATCTTGGCAATGCAGAGCTAGAGGAAGGAGATAAATCTGTCAGTGTCGTCAACGTCTCCCGATCGAGGGAAGAAAAACGTGTGTTCAAATTCTACAATGCATGAAAAAAATGGAGAAACTAGTTGGAATACATGACAGTATGGTGATAAAAAAAAAATTCAGAAGGGGTGACAAGCTGAAGTACCAGGAAGACAAGTAAAAAAATAGTTACTTCTGGACGGTAACTTTCAAAAACCTGACTGGATTCTTTGCAGATTTGGTATGTGGATAACGAGGATATCACTCGAGATTGCTTTCCATGCTGGGTACTGACTGTTAAAGTTCCAAACCAAATCAGTAGTTTCAATGTTGGTGGACTTCAGACGCTCTGATTTTCATTAAAATTTTCTCTGAAGCATCAAATTAATTAATGGGATAATTATCAAATTATTGTGCTTCGTACCTTTCATCCTGTTATGACTGTCAAAGGTAACTAAAGCATTACACATAACACAACCTATACACATGATCAAATTTTGGGAAATAGGAAAAACTATGTATTTCTAAAGATCACAGTCAAACATCAAAACCATAAAATCACACAGATAACGGCAGTCTTTCGAAGTCCACGAGTTCTAGTTTCTGTATCCATTAGAAAGCTGAATCAATGATCGTTCTGTAGTTGTAGAGAGCTGAATCAATGATCATTCTGTAGTTCCATAACTATTAGAGAGATTGATCAGTGACCATTCTGTATTTCTGCGGCAAATACATGTGGCAAGTCCAACCCTTTCATAACAAAGAAAACACTTTCCTCACTACCATAAATAGTAGATTTTTTAGGGCTTATGCTCCTCAATATGTTATAATCCAACTGTTTCCATGTTTCAGATGCATGTCCCACAAGAGCACTTTGGGAAGATTCCTGTGTATACCCTTAGTCCCACACCTCTCAGTCCTGAAGGAAGAGATCTGTTAGCCAGGTTTGCTGGGTAAGACCATAGTTACATTTTTTGGCCTCGGACAGAACAAAATAATTTATGTAGTTCATATGATAGAGACCTGAACGGTGAAATTTCAGCCATTTAGTTCTATTTTAGTATGTTTTTATGAGATACCTGTTTTCCCTAGATGTTTCACAATTCCACGGACATCAAATATAATATTCAACTATTTTATCTGTCAATAATTGATGTGCATATTTAAAGGAAACATTTTTGTATCCACAAATTAAATGTGGCAATTAATTCCATACTCTGGTTTTATTTCCATCAGAACTGGCTCTAAACCACCATCTCCTCTCATCACGAACAGACCGTTTATCTCGCCGGGTACGATAGTTCCGCCCAGACGTCGTCCACTGACCAGATCTCACACGATAACATCACGTCCCCCATCTGCAGAGTGGTTGAGGGGCCCACAAATGAGTGTCTGCTGTGAATGTAAGAACATGGTGTGTGAAATCATCCGAGTCAGTCGAACTTCTGTTACGCTCGCCAGTCATGGTAACGATTGGAGGCCTGAACAACCGGGACGACCCAGTAGAAATTTACACCTCAATCTTAAACCCATATGAACCTGGTGAATCCGAAAAACTTTTATACTCTAGATATAGTCACCATCACCTACAGATATATTATAGATATAGCCACCATCACCTACAGATATATTATAGATATAGTCACCATCACATACAAATCTGTCGTGTCAGAGGTCAAACTGAAGATGCCAAATGGTAATTTCAAACTCTGTATGGACACCATTGGTGTATGGAGATATGGTAGAAATTGACAGCTGGCTGAGGAGAAATTGTACAGAAGATTGAAGATAGAAACAAAGATTGTTATTCTGACGCAATGAAGTATTGAGTGTGTTAAGTTTTAAATTGACAGGTTTTAATTAAGTTATTAATATGGGTGTATAATATTTATCATGTTCCTTCCTGAAAATATTGACGAGGAAATGAATCACTGATGATACACTCCTGAGTCACTGATGATACACTCATGAGTCACTGATGATTCACTCCTGAGTCACTGTTGATGATACACCCCCGGAGTCACTGATGATACACACATGAGTCACTTATGATTCACTCCTGAGTGACTGTTGATGATACACTCCGGAGTCAATGATGATACTCACATGAGTCACTGATGATTCACTCCTGAGTGACTGTTGATGATACACTCCGGAGTCACTGATGATACTCACATGAGTCACTGATGATACACTCCTGAGTCACTGATGATTCACTCCTGAGTGACTGTTGATGATACACTCCTGAGTCACTGATGATACACTCCTGAGTCACTGATGATGATATACACCGGAGTCACTGATGATACACTCCTGAGTCACTGATGATACACTCCTGAGTCACTGATGATGATATACACCGGAGTCACTGATGATACTCACATGAGTCACTGATGATTCACTCCTGAGTGACTGTTGATGATACACTCTGGAGTCGATGATAATACAGGTACACTCCTGATATAGTAAAGTACTATCATATTGAGTCACTGATGATATTCTACACAGATAGTACGGTAGTATCGTTAGGAGTAATTTTGGTAGTTCAAAATTTCCATGAGCCATTTAGTCATTTATGAGTCTCATAGCCTCAAATACATGTAGAAACTTATACAGTACACCCACTTTCCAAATGCCCTGCATGTTTATATATGCAGAGGATCTGAAGGCTATTTGATGTTGTCTGAAGGGGATATATCGAGGCGATAATGTGCATGTGTGAATCTCCTGACTTGTCTGGATTAGAGGCCAAAATAATCTTCAAGCTGCCCAGTTAAGGAGATATCAGACAGTCTTTAAATCCTCGCCAGGGGATTGCGTCAGTGGAAATGGCTGTACTGTTGGTGGCATATGTTTTTCACTATAAGTGGAATTGTTTCGTAGGTTGTCAATGCAAAGTACCCTGCAAACCTGTGTATAATATGCTACATGCCTTTGCTATATTAACCACTGCCACCATTTGACAAGCTGCATTGATGTAACATGGACAGAACCAGACAGTGAAATGGTATGCGTATTAAACAAAACACTGAAGTTGGCTGACTGGAAGTGTCATTGATTTGGACAGAATTAATTGTCATTTGGGCAGGCCCATACAGGCTAGACACTTTTAATCTGCACCATACACGTATCTACCTTGTTGATTGGCTGCAGAGGGAAATAATATACAGCGAAGGCATATAACATAATTGCAGACTGAAGTGTTATGTGCAACGGGTTCATCCGAATTCTGTCTGTTGAAACAGTTTTATCTAGGACCTGACCAGATAACCTATATATTTGAATCATTGGTCGAAAACTGGTCTGCAATGATGATTTAAAGACTCAAAAAATTGTATCGTAATTGAAAACATATATAAGAAGTTATTACTTTCTCACATTCTCATACTTTGTGATAATTCTAAAGATAATCTTTTTACAATGATATTTCTGTCTTAGATTGCTACCTCTTCATCCTCTGTGTTCTTTGTAACTTTTCTACCTCTAGAATTCAGTTTAAATTTGTTGCAGTATGAAAGCTATCCAAATGCAAGATTACTGAATTTTTTTTCCGGATACCCATATATGATGGCTAAATTTAGGTCGTAGGTTGCTGAGCATTGCTCAAGACATCTTGTCAGTGCTTACCCAGCCCCGACAATTTGGCAGATGCCCAATTGGCATTAGCCGCATAACCAAATCAAAGTTTCAGAAATACTGGAGGTGGTTTACATTTGGCTTCAGAAGTTAATAAACTAGGGATAAATTTATGTACACGTCCATAAGAATTTAACCATCACAGATTGCATGCAATCAAGTTTCTCATATTGGGCCATTCGGGAAGCGAGTATTATTGTCATTCAGTCAGAAGATATGATCGGGGGTGATCTTCATTCAAGCTGTATTGCACACGGTGTCCCCAGTTGAAGATCCTTACATGACGAACTGCCCGAAATACAAGGCTGCAGTTTATTAAAGTGAACTATCTTCAGCAACAGAATGTCTCCATAATGTCTCTGAAATCTTGCTGGTACTCGAGTGAACAACTTCTTAGGACAACAGAACAACCTGGGAAGTGAATTTTCCCCACCCTAGAATCAGGAAGTTGACTGTTTCTTCATTATTTGAAAGATTTTAGAGGGTTATCAGATTGTTTAGGACTGATTGAATTGTGTTCACAACATTGGGGCTGATTGCATCATGGGAAGATTTATGGTAGTTGTTTGCTAATGTGAAGAACAATGCACATCGCCCATTTATAGTAGAATACCCATGAACATTTCACAGGAGCTTACCCTCTGAATCCAAGCGAAAGGCAATAAGATTTTATGGCTGTTCTTCACTGTTGGAGTTTTCAAACATAGCTGTCTGATGTTTTCATTCACTGAGGCATGTTTGTTCAGTGTGAAACTTGCTAAAGGAAAAGAAATGTGATATATTGAATGGTGTTACTTTTGAAAATTCAAGAGATTGCTGAATATTATTCTGGAAGTTGTTAACTTTGAAAGATATTGCGATGAATTGTTCAGAATATGAAATATTGTTTAATGGAGTAGGCTTACATGTATAGTCAATGTCAGTTCTTTAATACCGTCATGTTCACAAGACATTTTTTGGGACACTGGCTGCCCCTTTGTATTTCTCACATGTTACAATGAATCATGAGTATTTTAAGTTCATCTGAAGTGGTTCTTTCATAATATATGAAATATTAAATGAAGATGTGATATCAACAAGTTTTCCCTTTTTATACGCCCGCCAAAAGGCGGACGTATTATGTGATGGCGGTTTCCGTCCGTCTGTCCGTGTGTCCGTCTGTCCGTCCCTCGTGTCCGGTCTATATCTGGGACAGTTTTCTATCTACAGTTCTAATTTTTGGCGAGTGGATACCCTACGGGGAGACGATGTGTCGCGTACCAAAATGAAAGTCAAGGTCAGAGGTCAAAGGTCACTGGCCTAAAAAACAGGAAATCACTGAAGCGTTCGTGTCCGGTCTATATCTGTGAATGTTTCCTATCCACAGTTGCAATTTTTTGTGAGTGGATACGCTAGGTGGAGACGATGTGTCGCGTACCAAAATTGAGGTCAAGGTCAGAGGTCAAAGGTCACTGTTGCCTAAAATCAGGAAATCATTGACAGTTTTCTATCTACAGTTCTAATTTTTGGTGAGTGGATTCAATAGGGGGAAACAAGGTGTCGCATACCAAAATATAGGTCAAGGTCGAAGGTCAAAGGTCACTGACCCCAAAATCAGGAAATTATTAAAAATAACTGTTTTTTTGTGTCAGTAGATACATGAGGGGGACACGATGTGTCACATACCAAAATGTAGGTCAAGGCCGAAGGTCAAGGTCACTGTGACCCCCAAAATCATGAAATTGTTAAAAATCATGATTTTTTTTGTGTCCATTGATACACATCCTCGCGAGCCAGTTTATCGATCGATCTGTTAGGATCGATACACTGGCTTGGTTAGTTACCCATATGAGTTCTGGATATAAATAGATCAAGAGGTTTCCTCTAAATCAACCCAATCAGTGAATGCGCTAAGCCAGTTGATTAGGCCAATCCGCTGCTAGGTATGAGATATGACAGGATTGAATTTCATTGCGGACTCAACTGCTTTGATGTCCAGTTGAAATCAACATCGGAAGTCAAAGCAAAAACCGCAAGCTTGGGATACCGACATGCTTATTCAAAACAAGCGTGGTGGATGAAATGTACGAGATTGTATAATGGAGGCGTCGACTCAAGAACTCATTCGAAAGACCAAAAATGTCAAGGTAAACCCTCTCCAAGGATTTAGGATTTACCTGGACTTGTGAAGATGATTGAGATATTGAGGGAAGGCAATGTGTCGTGTACCAAAATGTAGGTCAAGATTAAAGGTCAAGGTCACTGTGACCCAAAAATTTGAAATCATTAAAAATAACCTTTTTTGTGCCAGTAGATACATTAGAGGGGAATGATGTGTTACATACCAAAATGTGGGTCAAAGATCAAGGTCACTGTGACCCCAAACTCAAGAAATCATTAAAAGTCACATTTTCATATACCTGTCGAAGACGAGATCATGTAATGCGATGTTGCATTCTGTCCATTGACCCATTAACATTAGCTGTCCATGCGATATCTCTAGTTTCAAGGTATGGATTGATACCAAACTTTGGGTATAGCTTACTCGCATTGCAAAGAGAGATTAATTTGTCAAAAGTCAAGTTTAGCTGCCTATATGTGTTCGGTTGGAATATTCAGACTTGTCTCCTCTACATGTATATGGCATTTGTCCTGTGGAGTTGTCTCTCATGTTTGATACATGTAAGAAATGGCTACATTTACTTAAATTGTTGTGAAATAAAAACCATACATTTACTAATTTAATGGGGAGAGGGGTCCTTTATGAACTTTATACCTGTTTATTAACTCAAAAACAAAGGTTTACTTCATCACTTTCTTCACATCCTTCTACATTCATGGAAAATTTTCTCGCCTGAAAAGAATCCATTTGAAAGAAAACTACTATTTTCTTGTGTTTGACTATTGTCGATTTCAGTGTGGGATATGTGAGCTCTCGACTCTTGTTTCAAGGTCACCTAGTTACCAAGAGTTCAGCCCATTTTAGTTTATCATTCAATATAAGATGTGATGTATGTAACATCCTCAGAAGCATAAAATCGTAGACCTTTCTCTGGATTGCTAGCTACCAATTCGGATCAAGGCCATTAACAATCTAGAAATTCAGACCAGTGTAATTCCAGATATACGGGCGTATATTGAAGCCCCTTGGCCTCTTGTTACAATTATCTGATGAAGCCAATAGCAGTTCTTGCCTTCGGACAAATTGCACAGGTTATGGTTTAGTAATAAAATGTGGTCTCCTTGAATATATTTAGGCACAAACTATGCGTGTTCATGTTACAAATATTTCATGATATGATCAAGGTTTCTAATTTGAACATATCTTAAGCTTATTCCCAATAATTGCGTTATAATTCTTGAAACTGTTCACAGTGGGCCTGGGGTTGTTCTTCAACAAGTTGACATGTCTTGTGTTGACCAAGTTTTCCGGTGGTCTACAAGTGATTAAACTATTAGGGATCTTACCATAAGTTTTCTATAATTTCAATCCCAGGTGGTCCAACTGACATCCATTAATTTAGAGAACGACTAGAGAATATCATGCATTGTTGTTGTTGGTACGATCAAGTTGTGACCAATTTCAGACAATTCCAGTAGAAGACGGATGTACTTTCACATATAAACCATTATTATTGTTTGACTTCCCGTGATTAAAATAGACGGCTTACCAGATGTGTGCTATAACAGATGATGATTATATAAAGTGATGCATAGAATAGATCATAAAGGTTACTTCAGATGAGAGGTAGATATTTCTTAGTTTTGTTGAAATATTAAGTTCTGATGATAGAGTTAATAACGTACTTCATTCAAAGATACTATCACAATAATATTTTTGTTTATCTGAATGATCTAACTGCATGGTGGAAATGAAGAATCAATGCATTGTTTTATTCTGATGAAGGGTTGATATCCAACAGAGTTTTAGTCACATTTCCTAATATGGTATTTCATCTAGACCAGTAAAGTCTCTAAATTATACCATAAACTAAATTTTTAAAAGGCTGCTTCTAGTATTATATAGTGAGGAAATGAGATTGTTTATTATTGGTCGAAGGGTAAGAATAGATCTAGGGAATTTACATGCAATCAGTCAGAGCATACATCTCTCAAATCTCTTTCCAAGTCTTGTAAAGACATCCAGGTTAACTCGTATTTGTGTTTAAAATGTATTTATATTTCATTTTGTTGTAAGAATCTCAGACTAAACCAATGTAAGAATTCTCGAGCTCCAGATCATCAACAGACAGTGAAACTTAAGTAAACTAGTTTAGACTAAGAACCACATTATTGACCATTAAGGAACTTCTGGTTAATATAGATGGTCTAAACAATTGACATTTTTTTATGGTAATATTCACTATGTTTACAGCTCTGTCTGTTGAGTCTTTTTTCAATAATACTATTTGAGCAAAACTAGATATTTATTTTTGTTTCTGAATTCTGATCTAATTATTTTTACACATTTGCTCATGTGGAATTAGAAACTAAAGTTAATTTCAGTACATGTATTATTTAAATTTCGGAATCCAATCTTTTTTTCAATACATCATATGTTGTGAAATGCTATGGTTACCGGAGTACGTACTTGGTTTGACAGACAATTCTTGGCTTGGTCTTGATTTCTTATGTATATTGTCAACCATTCTTTAGGTTGTGTAAATCAGTAGGAAATGAAAGTTAGGCCAAATTTCTATGCAGTAATTGTGTTGTCTTTAAAAAATAACTTTATGTACATGTTATAATGGGAGACCGCTAAATTTACATGTGCCATACAATTCAACTTGGAATGCCCAATAAGGGATTCTTTTATCAGCTTATGTCGTTTATTGATAGCTGATTGGTCCTTGAATAGATCATGAATATTTGAATTTGTCAAATCAAATTTAATGTACCCACACTGGTTATACAGGTATTCATATAAATTATAAGTTCTAAATGTTTGATGAACGTGAAATATTTTAGCTCGGAAAGATTGCTTGCCCTTCACACAAGAGTTACTTCCTGTTGAATTTTGTGAAGTTGGATTATAGCTGATTTTAATGCATGCATTGATTCTTATGCCAGCTACATCTTCAGGAGCGATATAGTTCTTCCCATACTCCGCTTGGAACTTTGGTCATTCAGGGGAGACAGCTGTTGGCTATTCCTTCCATGCGCCAACAGGATTATCAGATATCAAGTGTGTTGAATCAGATGTAACATTGTTACTGTATATACATATATATAACTGTAAAGATATTATTAAGCAGAGATATGGTTGTGTTGTGTATTATCACATTGTATATTATTCTGTGATAGTGTCCTCAGTAGCCTAGTAAAGCAGTCTGCTGGGACATATTTGAAATCAAAACTTGGTCTGGGATGCGATGTACTATTGTCACTTTAATCATGTAATATACAGTACCAGATACAAGAATTTATATTTAACGTCCAATTACATGGGAAATAAATAACAATAATAAATTTCCGACAAAATAATTCTGATGGCAAATTAGCATACATCATAGGCTCATTTTATATTTTGCTACTCCGCCTGTACCCACCACCTTCATTACCAATATGGTACCAACCACCTATTATTCCCCTGTGAAAGAAATGAACTTTCCCACTGCACATCACCGGGTGACAAGACAAGGTTGTATTAAAACCTGTGTACTTGATGTATAGTGTATATAATAAAGTGTAAATAATATTAGCGGTGTAGAATCTCAACTGTACATAGTAATTTGTCATGTATGGCCTTCCATATATATCTGGTATATATATATGTATACCAAATGATTACGCAATACAACTTAGGACAGATCAACGAAGGTGTCCAGAGATAGTATTACATAGTATCATATTGCTGGTGAATATTACCTGTTTGGTAGACCAATCCCTCGCCAGATGGTTATTATCTTTATATGTAGCATCTTACCTTGAAACTGGAATCTAGACTTCATGTGCAAAGAGTTGATGATCAAAAGTCAAACAAGGTTTTGAGAATGTCTTTTTAGCAGAAATGACCATCAAATATGGCTCAGAACTGGAAAATAAATTAATATAATGATTAGTGTTACTCACTGTGTGACAACTTCTCCAGATTAGTGCACTATAAACTGGAGGCTTAAGTGGAATGTAGAAGCAACCTCATTTCTGCTCCTACATTCCAGTTAGCCTAGCCTCTTCACTGTTCAGCACACTAATCTGGAGTATGTTGTCACATTGTTTACTGAGCATTGCTCTGATTGAAGAAATATGAAAGTAACTGGACAGCTGATACTGATCCTTTGGGAATTAAGGCTACAATGTCCTCTGAGTCTGTGTAAATACATGTATTGGTACTTAAAGGTTCTACCCCCTACATACTTTGCATGGATCTGAATATTATTACGTCTTATAAGATCGACTAGTCAGCTTAGGGTCAACCCATACCTTCCCATACAAGTGTTTTTTAACGAATATTTCATAATTCCGGTAGTGAAATGAATCTTTTTGATGAAAAAATATCCGTATAATGCCGAAATAAATTAATTTATGCAAAACCCAGAATGTAAACTCGCCAAAGTTTTTTTCAGAGATGCGAATAGATATTAGTGTCATATTCCAACTATCAATTTATCATTAAAAGTGCAACCGATCTTGGTAATATCAGATATTGATATGCCGAACTGTGATGGTTGGTCCTAACCTGCTAGTCGGTCATGTCAGACGTCCTATTGCGACATACATTGCACAACAATTGGGTATCACATCATCATGACTTCAACAAAGGCATTACATTTCCGCTTTGTGACGTTGTTGGAGTTATAATGGAAAAGTTGCCCAGAACATTTGCTATACATGTAATTTCTCACTATGAACGATCGTAATCAGACTCCGACGTCATGGGTCAGCAGGTCATGGCGTTCATTCTCAAAAACAGTAAACTGCTATTAAATGTCAAAAATATTACCTCGTACAACAATTTAGCATAAAAAAGTATGGGTTGTGGGGACCATTTGGTAGAATCTTTAACGTTGCTGAGTGTATGAGATGTTGACAAGTATATAAAGTGTCAATGTGACGTTGTTTACAGATCTGTAGAAGGGAGACGGTACTACCGTGTGTTTTCGCAGTAATATTGGTGCTGAATTTTCTCAGAGCAGTGAACCTCTCTATGGCATCCAAACTTATTGCTGCTCAAACTTTTCTCCAAGTATAACAGAAATCTTTTTCTAATCAAAGAAATTGTCACGATCATCATGTCGAGCCATCATGATTATAGAATATGCATGGTATGATCACACGACATCAAATGTGAAAGAACATGGAAGGTATTGGCGATTCTCTTGAATTTTGAATCACTTGTTTTCAAACTAATGCATAGAAAAGGATGCAAAATAGGTGTAGATACTGCGTAATGTTTCACTGCTGTGAGAATAATCAGCACCGGTATTTAATTGGCAAAAAATGTTGTGAATAGAAACTGTTGCACCCAGTACATATATGAACATTTCTCTTATTTTCTCTAGTTTGATGATATCTCATTCAACTTCTTGTTAGTTCGTTATTATTCTCTTGTCCATACTGTTTATTCTTACACGTAGACTAATCCTCTCAATTCTGGTCTGTTGTTGTACCAAGGCTTTATCCAGCAATCTGATATGCCAGATACCATATTTAATATACTAGTGTGGCTTGTTTTTGCGAGCAGATCTATATCCTCATTCCGAGTTAGAGCTGACATTTAATTATTACATACCCATCTTCAGATTTCTGGTTTGACAAAGGCAAACACTTCATTTTCAAACTGTCCCTCCTCCTAAGTATTTCTTTTGGATATATATAAAATAAAAATTTTTTGCAAGAGACCAGTATTTTATACGATGCAGCTATATACAACTTAACTTTGTTTGTTCACTAGAGTATTCTTTTGCTAGACTACAGTACTAATCTGTTTTGTTTGTTATTTTGTTTGTATTTCTCATTTTGCAACTACCAGTACTTTCTCTCAGATTTTACTGAGGATGAATTGTGTTGAAATAAGTTGAGGCATAGATGGTTTATTTCTGTAAATAATGAGCTATACTCATTGTAGATAGCAACAGCAATAAACTTACTTATGAATATCATTATGTTTTGTTTAATTCATTGCTCTATTATCATTGGTACTTGAAAATATATGGGGTTTTTTTATCCCTCAGCCAAATAGGCTGCAGGAGTTTTGTCATCATGATATATGTCCATTTGTCCTACTGTCAACATAGTCTTGTCCGAAATAGATTTCAAGAACTATCCGATCAAGATGTAACTGCACACACAGATTCATGGTGGTCACTGCAAGACCTGGTTACATTTCGGTGACGGTCACCCAAGTGTTACCAAGTTTTTACCTTCATCAAAGATGAGCAGTTTTTTTCTTTCAAACATCTTGTCTGCCAGGTAACTTTGAATGCCTTTGTCAATGAACTTAGATTTGTGTGCATATTTCTCCTGTCTAGAGGAAGACACCTATTGCTTTTCAACTTTCTAGATTTTCCTTGTATGCAAATTTTCCATTTGAATCCAATCGGTTCTGGACAACAGAATTTCAGATTTTTTCTAAATTTGGTATGTGGATATCAAGCCACAAGATGGAGGCCAAACTAAAAGAGTATGTGAGCTTTACATGGGAACTGTGCCACAGAGTGCATGTCAAGCTTTCTACAATTTCCCCATATATGCAAATATCTGCCACAGAGCAAATTTTCAACTTTCTAAATTTCCCATGTATGCAATTTTTCATTTGAACCCATTAGGTTCTGGACAATAGAATAAGAACTTAACCCAACCTGGCCTGGTTTTATTATCCCATCGGCATATATGCCGGATGGGATCATGTCGTCACGCTGTCCGGCTGGCTGGCTGGCTGGCTGGATGAACGACGTGACCGCTCTAAAAGGTGAACCGTTCCAGTTAGAGTCTTCAAATTTGGTATACTGCATTGTTGGGTGGTAAAGCACAAGCCTATTGAAATTGGGCACATTTAGTTGATTTTTGTGGTTTCCATGGCAACATAACGAAAAATATCCATATAACGACGTGACCGCTCTAAAAGGTGAACCGTTGCAGCTGGAGACTTCAAATTTGGTATACTGCATTGTTGGGTGGTAAAGCACAAGCCTATTGAAATTGGGGACATTTTGGTGGTTTTTGTGGTTTCCATGGCAACATAACGAAAAATATCCACATTACGACGTTAATGCTCTAAAAGCCGAACCGTTGCAGCTGGAGACTTCAAATTTGGTATACAGCAATGTTGGGTGGTAAAGCACAAGGCTATTGAAATTGGGTAAATTTGGGTGTTTTTGCTGTTTCCATGGCAACATAATTGAAAATATCCCCAAAATGAGGTTAATGCATGCTTTAGAAACAGAACCATTGCAGCTATAGACACTTCAAATTTGGTAGCATTATTGTGTGCTTGGTGTTTTTGCAGTTTCCATGGCAACAAATGGAAAATATCCCCAGAATGACGTTAATGCTTTAGAAACCAAACCATGGCATTGCAGCTACACACTTCAAATTTGGTAGCATATTGTGTGGTAAATCACAAGCCTATTGAAATTGGGTACATTTGTGACGATTTTGGGGTCTGTAAAAGGGTGCCCGGACAAAGCCACACAAACAATTCAGTCTTACAAGAAGATGGTTTGATCTGAACATCAATGTTTGACTAACATCCTCCCCCCCCCCCCACCCCCTCCCCCCCTAATTTCACAAGATTTAGAAAGTCGGAAATTGGGAAAATTTTCTAAATTTCTAGCTGGGGTATTCTCTCCCGGTCCCAGTCCTCAAATCGATCTTTCTGTTTTAATATTGAATATAATTGTTTTAATATCTTATGCTGGGAGGTGATTACCTCCCCTTGATATATGCAAGTGAATGCACTTGAATTTGCTTATTTCGTCCATGTCACTTGTGGCAGTGTGCCGCGCTGATATCTCTTAGCTGTGAACTGGGCGAACTTCACTTTACTTGAATAAAACGCTCCGACAGTGTTTGGTTTGTTCTTTTCTGTTCAAGGGAAAGTAAGCTTGCTCAACAGTGAAACTTTGCACAGTACGTAGCTAAACTTTCACACTGCAATTTTATTTCAAAATATCAAGAAAAATCCACCAGGTAGTTTTCCGTGAATAGCAAAAACAAAAACTAGATAGGCAATTTGCAGGTTAAATTTTGATGTCCCGGCGCGAAGCTTGCATGTTATAACACTCCAACAGGCCAACGTCATAATGACAAAAAAGGTCCGAATTTAACCTGTAAATTGCCTCTCTGAGTTTTGTTTTACTATTCACGGAGAACTGCGGGGAGGATTTTCTTGATATTTTTAAATAAAATTGCACTCTGAGAGTTTAGCTACTGTGCAAAGTTTCACTGTAATGCTCCTCTTGTCAGAGCGGGTGGTTGGTGGGTGCCCGCCCCTTTTATATCTAGTTGTCTCTAGCGAACTTTCCATACATATAAACATGACTGTTCCCCCCAACTACTTCTGTTTCCCCTTATTGAATGCCCTTCATCTGTCTATATCGGAGATTTATATTGCTCATGTGAAAGGGACGGCAAGTTCACACTAGGCCAATGGGATCAAGTGTGGCCGTGGCCTCTAATTGGGACCTGTCCAGGCCTGGTGGAAGTAGGGGGAGGGGAGGCTATTTTCCCATGTTAATGTCACATAGCCTTTAGTTTCCAGACAGTACAATATTTTCCAAATTTGATATCATGCCACAAGATGTCGCTTGGGATCAGTTTCAGTCAAAACCTACCCATAGGTGGCACCACTTTGTTTTTGGACTCGAAACTTAGAATGCCTTAATGTATTCTTTCCAAATTTATCTTGGATATGTTGTCACAATATGTCGCTTGGGGTCATGGTTCCTCCATACACAACCATACATGTACATGGTGGCCCAACTTGAAATTTTGTTTCCAGACAACATGACTAACCGTGACAAATGCCATCTTGTGTGACTTCACAAGTGCCAAACTTCCCCGAACCCAAAAAGTGTTCTTTATCAGTCAGGCACTGAATGGTAGATATAGTCAGTATTCAACAAATCTTGGGTCAAATTCAAGATCACCATACCTAATCATGGATAAGTCTAAACTTGGCTAGGAAGTAAGTTTCTGGTCCATGACTTGGGTGTGATATGAATTCATGGTTGAGCATGGGTTTGAGATATGGTAATAAAAATATGCAGACAACCTTCACACCATCATACATGCATTGGGGAATGAAAATACCACAAAAATGAATCTGAAGTTTGGTCAAGGGAGGGATAATTCTACCACACCCCATTCTTTTTACCAAATAACATTATTACATATAAAGAAGGAACCCCAGGTGGCATCTAGTTCCATTAGATGCTACCTCACAACCAATCGGTATGGATTATATGCCATCATAATTTTCTTTGCGTGTCCAGTTGAACTCGCCCAGTAGGGTAATAGGATTGAAATGGATATCAAAATTTATCGTTTGCCTCTATCATGGAGCCAATTAAAGTTGGAGAAACAGTTTTTACCCCTCGGCCAAACTTGGCCGAAGGGTATTGTCGTCGTCATGTACGTCCGTCTGTCTGTCCGTCTGTCCGTCACACCTTTCTCGTTACCAAGATATCTTTAGAATGACTTACCCTAGGCACACCAAACTTACAGTGCACATTCATATGCTCGTGACCCAGAACCCTATTGAATCTGGACCTGATTGGTTCGAAACTTTGGTGGCCATCTTTAATTTATGCGAAACCATCACAGCTTTCTCGTTACCAAGATATCTTTAGAACGACTTGCCCTAGGCACACCAAACTTGCACTGCACATCTATATGCTCATGACCCAGAACCCTATTGAATCTGGACCCGATTGGTTGGAAACTTTGGCGGCCATATTTAATTTATGCGAAACTTAATCTTGTTTATCTCCGGTACCATTTCACTTTTCAGTGTGAAACTTGGTATAGATCATCGATGCATCAAGAAATTCAAAGGAATGACCAAACCAGTTTCCCTGATTCGGTGGAAACCTTGGTGGCCATCTTTAATTTATGCAAAATCTTGAATGATATATATCTCTGATACCATTCAAGTGTTCTATGCGAAACTTGGTATACAGCATCGATGTATCAAGACACCTGCAATGTATAACCACATCAGTTCCTCTGAGTAGCGGGAAGGATGGGCGGCCATCTTTAATTTATGCGAAATCATTAATGATCTCTATCTCTGATACCATTCAAGGGCTCGATGTAAAATTTGGTTTATATCATCGATGCATCAGTAGACTTACGATAAATGACAGTTCTGGTGTTTCTGATTGGGCGGAAACCTTGGTGGCCATCTTTAACTTATGCAAAGTCTTTAATGATGTATATCTTTGATACCATTTCAGTGTTCTATATGAAACTTGGTATACAGCATCCATGTATCAAGAGACTTGCAATGAATAACCACATCAGTTCCTCTGAGTGGTGGGAAGGATGGGCGGCCATCTTTAATTTATGCGAAATTATTAATGATCTCTATCTCTGATAATTTTCGAATGCTTGATGTAAAATTTGGTATACATCATCGATGCATCAAGAGACATAGGTAATGAATACCGGGTTCTCTGATTGGACGGAAACCTTAGACCATTTCTAATGGCAAAATTTTTCATAATCTGTATATTTGTCACTCGACTGCTTGGTATTCCTGAAGTCTTGGTTCAAATTGAATACATTATGAATGGCTGGCGCCCAGAGCCGAGGGGTTTTCAGATGCGCAGCTTCGTATTTCTTTTTCCGCAGAGATTTATTCAAAGTTGTTGAGGACATTAAACCTTTTTTGACGTTTGATAGGTACACAATCCAATCGTTGGATGATGGGAGAATTTCACATGTATTCGAAAACCATAGGTCATGCATCATTTTGATCATTAATGGCGTTTTATCATGCCCCTACAGCTGCCATACTGTGGACTCTCCAACCCATGTCGATTTCAGGCATGCGACTTGCAGGTATTGCTTTCTTTGATTAATTGGCGGGCCAAAGCATTTTTTGTCAGGTATAGGGGTGTTAATCCAGTTTTAAATACACGAGAATATCTTACTTTTCAGGAAACATCTCAGCATTGTGTCGTTTTCAGTATGGTAGAATAAATAATTCCTTCACGTTTGAACACTTAGGCTATGCCTGGAAAGCCTGAGTGATCAAACGTGAAGACTCATCCTATTGCAGCGCGATCTATTCTATGTGTTTTACCGCAGTAAACAAGGAATTATTTCTTAATTCTACACTGGTATAGATTGATAAATCTACACTGGTGTAGATAGATAACTCGATATAAGTTGATAGAAATATGTAATGCCTTTATAAATGAATGGGCATATATCAAATCCAATGCTGCAGAATTATATTGAAATGAGAAATGACAGTTGGGGCCCTGGTGACAAGGAGAAGTGTATGGGAGTAAGAAATGAACTGCTGCATCACAGGTAGAATTTTTAAGTATTTTTGCTTTATTTTCATTGATACCCAGATCCAGTGAATGTTTGGACCGTTTTTTTACACATAATTCAGCATTGTACAGGTTATTACATCATACCATTGGACAATATTGTGCACCTTTCATTCAATCAACACCAAACCCACACCAACATTAATGTATCAATATATATATACACACATGTTCATGTATATCTTGTCTCCTGCATTTGCGAGATTTGTAAATTAAGAGATCACATCAATTAACCCAGCTGTTGATATCCACCTTTAACGGGGTCTCCTCTTCAATGGAGTTAACTGGGACCCCCTGACCATGATTTTCATTGACCTGGAAAAGTGGTTTGGTGTCAATTTCATCAAGGAACCAGAGACTTCTTGCACCAGTAGCTATGTCAGTCCTCCCAATATGGTGGCCTGATAATTAGAAAGTCAGCCAATCAAACATCCACTTCTATGCCATTTCGAAATTCAAATGGATTGAAGGTCAGTGACATATCGGGTCTATTTAAAAGAGCATTGACTACAACTGGTGGATCGAAGGCTAGATTGAAGTGTGAACATAGAAAATGACAGAAATTGGTGTGAGAAGATATGGAAAGCAAATGTGACCTCAATATTGGCTCGCCAAAATGAAGTACAAGTTGAAGGACAGAAATATATAATGCCTATATAAATGAATGGGCATATATCAAATCCAATGCTGCAGAATTATATTGAAATGAGAAATGACAGTTGGGGCCCTGGTTTTCTAAAAATCAGGAGAAGTGTATGGGAGTAAGAAATGAACTACTGCATCACAGGTATAACTTTTAGCTATTTAGCCTATAATGTCCTTTTTCTTGTGTTAAAGGTGAAATGCAAAGGTTGGAATTTTGCCATATTTTGAATGGATGGATAACAAAAGATGAATTGTTTCTGCAAATAATTCAATCAAGCCTCAAGAGTCATTTTAGAGAATTGCATGGCATCTTAAATATTCAAATATGCTGACACTAATATTTTGCAAATAATGGAGTGATTCCACCCAAAGACCTGCTGTTCAACAATACATGATACAATGGTGCTGCAGAATCATTGCATTTCAGGCATATAATTAGGTCTTAACTGGACTGAGATGTCCAATATGTTGTGTAAAGAGTTCTTTATTTGGAAACAATGCAATGATTCTCCCCAAACTTGGCAGGTGCCTTCTCCAGCATGGCTTGAGGGGGGAATGTTACAGAATCACTGCATTCCACACATATTAATTGGGTCTTAATGATCAGTAATGCCTTGTTTGCTTCACGCGTTATAGCACATGTACTTTGCGATGACAATGGCAATTTAATTGGTTTAGTGTTACATAAGTGATGTTAGATTTCTGGATAAGTGTTCACGTGTCATGCAGATGATTAAATACACCATTCATCACGTGACTGAGAGAGATATAATACGTCATCAGGGTTTGGAACCATTAAGTTGGCAAATTACCATGAAATGTCCAATATTTTGAGTTAATGGCTGGCAGTGCTGACAGTTTTGGTCACGACAATGAAAAAAATCCATGGTAAAGTTAGCGAAGAGAAGTCTTGAAATTACAGGAGGTACGAAAGTCTTAAAATTACAGGAGGCACGGAAGTCTTAAAATTACAGGAGGCACAGTATTCTGACAATCAGCTGATATCAACAAGATATACATGAATATCATTCAGTATCATAAAACAATACATTCATATACATTCCTGTCTAAAATACTCTAAAAATAATCACAATCTTGGGTTTACGGTAATTTCCCTAACAATTCAATCACCGGAAGGGCAACAAAAATGGCATATACATGTATCTGGCAATATTCTTCATGGCAACAGCTAAAATGTGTCAGATTTTGTCTTTATATGGCTTTTCTTGAATTTGAAAGAAGAATGGGACTGTTAATTTTTCTCTGTGTTTGAATAACAGAGTTGAAAAGTGAACTTCCTGTGATTGAATTATTAGGGGAATTACCGTATGTAACAATAAGGGGGTCCTGAGAGAACATATATTCAGCCCCAGTAGGTGCGAATTGACAGCATTGCCTATGAGACATCACCGAGCCGAGCAGTGCTTCAATATAATACAGCAAATATCAGAAGATAAATGTATGCTTTCAAAATACTGTGAAACCAAACAACATTGAAGATGTTACTGTTCCAAAGTTGGCTAGGCATTTGTGAACATAATACATCACTGGTAAAAGTCTGTCAATGAAATAATTCAACATTGCCAATGCAAAAAAATTGCCTCACTGCCTGAATCTCAGCAGAATCTTTTTTCATACGTCCTTTGGATAAAGTTTCCAATCTTGACGATGTCTGTTGTGTAAGATAAACAGTGGCAGTGTTAATTATACCATTGTCTTGTATAAAAAAGGCAGAGTGTATTTCAAATATGTGAGAAGAATTTTGTCACAATATTGGAGGATGCCCAATCTGTTGTAGGTAACAGATAGGATTTAGTTAGGACAGTATAACAAATAATACAATTTTCAATGCTTGGATTCAGTAAACAAATGTTTTCTGAATCTTAGTTCAGTACCGTAATGAAAGATGAATGGGACCAATCTAACATGAGCAGTCTAACAATGGAGACAAAATACTGACACATGATATAATAAATGCTTGTAATAAACACCACCAAACACTCTTTCAACTAGAGTAACATTTTTCAAGCATGAATTTCCCAAATTATATCTTTAGAATACTTCAATAATGCAATTATATCATACTATGAACAAAAAATAAATAAACAAAAACTTTGCAAGCCAAAATGACAAGACCAAAAAAAATAGTAAACCTATTTTCTGAACGAGACAGTACTAAAAAAATATGACCATAACCTACCAAAAAGGTAATACGGTAAAACAGCTAACAGAATCATGGGTTAACAGTACTATGTGTGAACTACACCTATAATATCAGAATTCAACTGAGCTTCAGTTCGATAACAAAATAAAGTTCTCTTGAAATTAATGGCTCTCAATATCTTCCACATAAAAGCACTGTGTCAGGGTTGCATCCTTACATCACGATAAACATATCTAAATGAATTGATCAATGAGGATGAAATGCTGCAGTGTGATCGTAGATAAAGACTCGAACAAAATGTTTGATTATCTTGACTCGTTGATTATTGATTTCACCCCTTGTAAATATTGTACGGTAACAATAGTATTCACTGCCTTCATACTTCCAGCTGCGTCAAAACACATTATGCATACAAGATACATGTGAATAGCCAGTGCAATGAAGAGGTACTACAAAGGATTGCAGTGTTCCTATTGATTGGATGAAATCAGGCCTTGTCAGGAATTAACATTGCGCTCCTTGCTCTGACCCTATGTGTATGTATAGACACTGATAATCCCTCAATCTCTATGAATACACAAACCTGGCTATGAGGGCAGTGTACAATAATAAATGATAGAATTCTTATACACAGTTTAGGTACATGATGTAGAGCAAATATTCCTATGCTGGAAGAAATAAGAATGTTCACTGCCTTTATCACAGAGATTTTTTTTTTTTTTTTTATTATTTTAATTTAATGGAAGACTGGATTATGTATGAACATTCTCTAAAACATTGGTCTTCTTTATTCTGTAACAGATATCCACATAAACTATGCAATTTCAATGGCCCTCTCCCTGCAGCTGCATTAGTGGACTTGTCAGACACACAGAAACAAAATAATCCTGTCTCCTGGGCACAGATGAGGATTTCTGTGAAAGGTGCATTTAAGTACATATGCGAACACTTATGAATTCGTTTGATCCCCCAAACATTTAACCTGACATACAGAAAAAAAACTCGACTTTTTGCTATCACCCCCCCCCCCCCCCCCACCACTACTGTCCGCTTGCCCAGTGGAGTGTACATAACAACTGAATGATCCATAATTTCCTTCCATAATGTTCAATGAGAATTAAGCAACCTAAGTGATATGCATTAACAGAAACACTGCACCATGCTGGTATCCTAGATTAAACAAACAACTAGAGGAATTTATTAAATGTAGACATCTTGTTCCTGCTGCTGAGATGTACAGACATCAGTACACGCTGTAACAGACCTGTGACACTTTGATTGAGATTAATAAATACATTGAATAAATACACGAGTCACCAAGGATTCACTATTTAGCTGCCTCAATGTGTAGGCAAGTTCACCTGGGTCAACTGGGCCTAAGTCGTTGCAAGATTGTTATTTCACGATCTTTTTCCCGCAATAGCGCTTGTAGATTTTGGATTTCTGTTCGCTGTTCTTCAACAGTCTTTCGCAGCTCTTTAATCACCTGAAAGAAAGAAAATCTGAAATCACAATATACACCTTAAAGTTTGAGTGAGAATTAAGCAAACTATTGATATACATTAACAGGAACACTGCACCATGCTGGTGTCCAAGATTAAACAAACAATTAGTGGAATTTACTGAATGCAGACATCTTGTTCCTGCTGCTGAGATGTACAGACATCAGTACATTTAATTCGTCTACGCGAGTATTAAATGATGATAATCAAATGAGTTCAGGTACTTTCTTTTGTAGCAAAAATGTCTCCCCCAAGGGTTCCATCTCATTTTTTCATATTACATGCATTCTTGCCCAGGGACTCATCATGAGGGCATGTAAATGCAGTGTTAGGGAAGTGGAAACATTTGTTGTTCAGCCCTAGCACACAGTAACTGAATGTGAGTGTGGGTCAGCTTATTTGTTTCTGAAATCTATGCATTCAGGAAACGGCATGATAATGATAAAACAAATTCTGATAATAGAGTGAGAGTCGGTGAGATAACTTCACGAGGCCTTCCCACAATTCCTTTTGTGGAATTCAGGCAAGCAGTTATTGAGATATCAAATGGACAAAGATATGTGATAGACAGCAGACCACGAATGAACAGACAGACAGAAAACAGATCAATGGAAATACAGACACCAAAATCAAATCAGTTCATGAGGCCCTGTCACAAGTGCTTTTTCCCAAATTTCTTGAAATTTAGTTGAGTAGTTCTTGAATTAATGAGCAGATAACAGTGCTTGATGGACGACAGATGAACAGGCAGATGGACAGATCACTGAAAATCAAACCTGGAACCTGATCAGTTCATGAGTTTCATGGAATTCAGTCAACTGGTTATCGAGATACATGTATGAGGCTCACAACGTGATAGAATGCGAACTATGAACAAACAGATGGACACAATTGCTTTCCCCCAAGTTTTGTGAAATTTGGTTGAGTAGTTCTCGAGAATTGAGCGGACAACCATGCGTGATGGAAAGATGGACGATATTCATGTATATGTTTTAAGGACTGACACAGATTTGTTAAGAGGTTTGCACACAACCACATTTGTAGGGAAACCTTAACAGAAGTCATGAACATATGCTCTCTAGAAGGCTATAGAAGGATGAGACCTTTATATCTGAGTGAGTGAGTGAGTGAGTGAGTGAGTAGGATTTAACGTCGTTTTCAACATTGTTTCAGTCATATCACGACGGTGCCTACATGTACATGTGCCAGAACACGAGAGTGTCCACAGTTCCTATTATTCTGGACACTGATCAGCCCAGCCAGTACAGCACCCGGTCACCCATCCAAGTATTGACCGAGCTCAACGCTGCTTAACTTCGGTGATCTGACGAGAACCGGTGTGCCCAACGTGATACGCCGTACCCCTTTATATCTGAGCATGTGCCCTATACCTTAACTGAATAGGAGAAACGGCTTTACATGTACGTCAAAGACTAATCCCATGACTAACCCCGCCCAAAAGTAGCGTGCTCGCCACGGGCACTTCGTATGCTGTAACGTGAACCAGCCAGCTGCCATATTGAATCCCGTGAAAAACGTATTCATCTGAACAGGTTCACAAATAATTTTATATGAAATCTCATATCAGAAAGGCATTTCTGACCTTTTTTTTTATTCGAAATATCACACAGGGTACTATCTGATACCTTGAGTTTAAGATATGTCCCTATAGTATATTGAGAAGTACAAAATTTCCATTTTATTTAGTTTCAGAATGTATGCACGGAACATCAGTCATAATTTATTATTTTCCTGTTGTCTGTTGTATTCCTCATTGGATTGTGGTTGTATTCATTTGCGTACACTTCGCCATCCGCGAATCATGTGTCGCCATTATCGCGGAGCGATATCCGACACTTTACCGTATACTGTTCGGTCTTCATCCGGTGGAGAACAGACTCGAGAAATCTGATAAATTACAGATTTTTCATACCACTTCTGAAACATATATTGCCTGTGCTTACAAGAGATACAGATATGAATAACTTCCGTATCATCCAAGAGGTGTTGTAGGTCTGTAATTTTGAAGAAGTAGAACAGCACAGGACTCGAAAATGGTGGGTTACGTTGGGGTTACGTCAGTGGAGTTTACCTGATTGGCTGACAACACCACGTGAGGTTGTTTTCGGGGGAATCCCCTTATAGTTGCCGAAAGTAGGCTGAAAGTGGATACACATGATCCCAGGGTCAGTCTTACTGCATATAGATGACCCAGATGATTACAGGTTGTGGTTGTATCAGAACTAAATACAGCAAGATTTGTGAAAAAACAAAAACATTTCTGGGGGATATCTGAATGAGTTTTTTCCATACAGACTCGCATAAAATTACAGTATGATCAGATGGTTTGTCAATCAGATCAAACTGTGGAAAAAAGTTGAAATTTCATATATCAGTTCGACTTCTTAAAAAAATAGTATAGCAAAAATATTGTGCTGCCTGCAAATCTAACTTCAAATTTTGTTTCTTTCTCCATCTTGCCGGCTGTTGTATAATAATATAAAGATTGAAGAAAAGTATGGTCGTTTAATATGCTGACTGATCCAGTCACTGGTGATGCATGCAATACCAAACTGACATTTGTATATGGTCCATATTTTACCTAACCAGTTCTTATCAGGCAGCTGATACAGCTTGATAAAGGCTTTTTGCCCCACTGGCTGTGGTAAGGATGGGAATATACACATCAAATGAGAAAAGCTGCATCACCTGTCCAGTAAACGTATAGGGATCTGAGCTTGGCATGTTAAATTCAAATGCTCCCTGGCTGCAAAATCCAAATGCTGCCTGGCTGCAAACTCCAAATGCTGCCTGGCTGCAAAGTCTAAATGCTGCCTGACTGCAAAATCTAAATGCTGCCTGGCCACATAATCCAAATGCTGCCGGACTGCAAAATCCAACTGCTGCTTGGCTGCAAAATCCAAATGCTGCCTGGCTGAAAAATCCAAATGCTACATGGCTGCATAATCCAAATGCTTCCTGGCTCTAATCTGTAATAGGGCTTTCGTCAAGGTAATTTTCTGAGATGGACACGTAGCAAGTATTAATGTTGAGTAAAAAGGAGCATAACTCTGAGAAACGAGAGATCCTGAAGGATCTTGGCGCCCCGCATTGTCCGATAATTGTAAGCTAATGACAAGAGGATCTTTCTGTCCATTGTTACTAAGACGATTGAGTTGTAATTGTGTTTACAGAATTTCGAATCTGAGCGACAAAGATCGAAAAAGGGACACTGGAAAACACCAAGAAATAATGTTTCTAAGTTTCAGGAGTTTCAAGATTTCTAGAAACTGTACTTATGTCAGTTGTTATAGTACAAGAGAAATGAGCAAAGTTAGTCTGAAAGTGAATGTACATGTACGGAGGATCCTTCGTCTTCGTTTTGTAGTATTTTTATTTTATTTTTTTTTTTGCACATGTCATCATTGGGTACTGGAAGCGAAGAAAAATCTCTTTGACACTTTGGCATACTTAAGATTTTATAATTAGGTTCTGTTTACTGGACGAGTTTGAGATATCTCTTTTAAGATACCATGCTCGAAAATAGTAAGATGGTACAATACTTAATACTGAAGGGATCCGGTCCACGCAGTAATGTTGAAACTTCGAATTTGAAAGTGTCTGAATCCTGATTATCTCCCTTGGATCGAAACATGCAGTAGTCTACAGTTGTCGAGTTGTGACATTGTGTCACAAGAGTGATGTCCCTTTATGTAGCGGACCCGCCGGCAGATGAAAGGGTGGGGCAGTTCACTTGCAACTGCATGGACTAAAGAAAACTGATTTAAAATTTGAAGAAATACATTTTAATTCCGAATTATTTGAACTCCTTGATATGGAAGGTGAAGATATGGATATTCTCTATAGTCAATATATAGAATATGCCCCACCGTTTGAACCGCCGACTCTTGTGAAGCAACGTCACAACTCGGGAATACCGTATTAATTTGAAGCTTGGATTTTCGAATTGGACCAAAAAAGGTATCTTGCACAACTAGGCCACATGTGGGAACTGTGTACCCAATTTCAGAAAGATCCACGAAATATTTCCTGAGAATTCACGATAACAATGTTTCAAGGGGAAATTCAAGATGGCCATCTGGCAGCCATATTGGATTTTCGAATCGGACCAAAAAAGTTATCTTGCACAACTGGGCCACAAGGGGAATCTGTGTACCAAATTTGAGAAAGATCCATGCAGAAGTTTCTGAGAAATCGCGATAACAAGGTTTCATGGGGAAATCCAAGATGGTCGCCTTGTGGCCATATTGGATTTTCGATTCGGACTGAAAAAAGGTATCTTGCACAACTAGACACTAAGAGGAACCTGTGTATCAAAATTGAGAAAGATCAATGCAGTAGTTCCTGAGAAATCGTGATAAAGTTTCATGGGGGGAAATACAAGATGGCCGCCTGGTGGCCATATTGGATTTTCGAATCAGACCAGAAAAGGTATCTTGCACAACTAGACCCCAAGGCAAACCTGTGTACCAAATTTGAGAAAGATCCATGCAGTAGTTCCTGAGAAATCGCGATAACAAGGTTTCATGGGAAATCCAAGATGGCTGCCTGGTGGCCATATTGGATTTTCGAATCGGACCAGAAAAGGTATCTTGCACAACTAGACCCCAAGGGGAACCTGTGTACCAAATTTGAGAAAGATCCATGCAGTAGTTCCTGAGAAATCGCGATAACAAGGTTTCATGGGGAAATCTAAGATGGCTGCCTGGTGGCCATATTGGATTTTCGAATCGGATCAAGAAAAGGTATCTTGCACAACTAGACCCCAAGGGGAACCTGTGTAACAAATTTGAGAAAGATCCATGCAGTAGTTCCTGAGAAATCGCGATAACAAGGTTTCATGGGGAAATCCAAGATGGCTGCCTGGTGGCCATATTGGATTTTCGAATCGGACCAGAAAAGGTATCTTGCACAACTAGACCCCATGTGGGACCTGTGTACCAAAATTGAGAAAGATCAATGCAGTAGTTCCTGAGAAATCGTGATAAAGTTTCATGGGGGGAAATACAAGATGGCCGCCTGGTGGCCATATTGGATTTTCGAATCAGACCAGAAAAGGTATCTTGCACAACTAGACCCCAAGGCAAACCTGTGTACCAAATTTGAGAAAGATCCATGCAGTAGTTCCTGAGAAATCGCGATAACAAGGTTTCATGGGGAAATCCAAGATGGCCGCCTTGTGGCCATATTGGATTTTCGATTCGGACCGAAAAGGGTATCTTGCACAACTAGACCATAAGGAGAATCTGTGTACCAAATTTGAGAAAGATCCATGCAGTACTGAGAAATGACAATAACTAAGTTTCATGGGGAAATCTAAGATGGCTGCCTGGTGGCCATATTGGATTTTCGAATCGGATCAGAAAAGGTATCTTGCACAACTAGACACCAAGGGGAACCTGTGTAACAAATTTGAGAAAGATCCATGCAGTAGTTCCTGAGAAATCGTGATAACAAGGTTTCATGGGGAAATCCAAGATGGCTGCCTGGTGGCCATATTGGATTTTCGAATCGGACCAGAAAAGGTATCTTGCACAATTAGACCCCATGTGGGACCTGTGTACCAAATTTGACAAAGATCCATGCAGTAGTTCCTGAGCAATTGCGATTACAAGGTTTCATGGGGAAATCCAAGATGGCTGCCTGGTGGCCATATTGGATTTTCGAATCGGACCACAATAGGTGTCTTGTACAACTAGACCCCAAGGGGAACCTGTGTACCAAATTTGAGAAAGATCCATGCAGTAGTTCCTGAGAAATCGCGATAACAAGGTTTCGTGGGGAAATCCAAGATGGCTGCCTGGTGGCCATATTGGATTTTAGAATCGGACCAGAAAAGGTATCTTGCACAACTAGACCCCAAGAGGAACCTGTGTACCAAATTTGAAAAAGATCCATGCAGTAGTTCCTGAGAAATCGCGGTAACAAGGTTTCATGGAGAAATCCAAGATGGCTGCCTGGTGGCCATATTGGATTTTCGAATCAGACCAGAAAAGGTTTCTTGCACAACTAGATCCCAAGGGGAACCTGTGTACCAAATTTGAAAAAGATCCACGCAGTAGTTCCTGAGAAATCGCGGTACCAATAATTGTTTACGGACGGACTGACGACGGACGGACGACGGACCACAAGTGATTTGAATCACATGTTAAAAACATCAGGTTGGATATAAAAGATGACCATGCCCATCCACAAGGTTGTATGTAAGTTTCAAAATTGTTCACCACATACTAATTGAGATAAGGCCCGGAGAAGAATGTAATACATGCATGTAGAGAGATATAGGTAAAAGGAAGGGCAATGCAGCAAATATGAGCAAGGTAAAAAAAATAAAAAAATACTATACCATGCACATCACAGGGCACATTCACAAGGTACTGAGTATGTACTAAGTAAGTTTCAAAGTTGTTCATGAAATAGTAACCTAGATATGACTGGACAGGAATGTAATATCCATGTTGATGGATATACTTGTAGGTACAGGGCCATAAATGGGGCAAAAAAGATCAGAACAAGGTACATGTAGAGAACTATACCATGCACATCTGTATAATTACTAAGTATGTTCCATGTAAGTTGTAAAGTTGTTAATAAATATTAACTGAATACGGACCAGACAAGAAATAATTCCCAATAGTACCATAAAATGTAACTGGTGAGATAGCACCTGAATTGAGATAAAGAATAGTGGTTGATGATAAGAACTATTAGTGGGGTGTTGATTAGCCACTATACCTGGACTTTAGAGAGGAACAGTTCACTCTTGAGAAGTATCTTGGCTGATGGTCTCTTCATAGGGTCACTATTAGTCAGATCTGCAATTGTTCTAGCCTGTAAAATATAAACAAATCCTGACGCTCGGAATTAAGGAGTAATATAGTGGAGAAACTCGTTCCAATACTTGAAAAGTTACGATGCTTTCTAAACTGATATATTATGATAAAAATGAATGCATGTGCCAAGCAAAGTTAATTTGGAAAGTGATGAATGAGAATGATCTTTCATATTTAAATGAAATCTGTCTATAACTATAACATCTGTGAACACTAATATATGGTGACCATGTTCCCGTTTCCATGGTTATGAATCTCTATTTACCAGGTCTGTGTTCAACCATCACATTTTACTAGTATCAAACTGGTTCCACTGATACGTGACCCAAACAGACAATAATCCATTCATAAATCACGCTAATGTTCGATACTTTACTTCAATTTGCCATTATATCTTCAGTTAAAGTACAATGAAAAAATCCACATGTTCAAGAAAATTACGTAGAAATTGAGATCGTCTTGTGTCGATATACTACACTATCATGACTATATCTGAATGTCATTCACAAGTTTATATATATGTTTAAAATAGAATTATTACCTGTTCTGGCCACTTTCTTATTATCTCTTCAGGTATTTGTCCTTCTCTCAATCCTCTTAATTTATCAAACCGCTCCATCTCTGTTTGAAAGTTCTGAAACTCCTCAAATAATACCACTCCCAAGCTGTACATATCACACTGAAAAGATAACATAAGTAACACAGCGATAATAACCTGATCAGGTATAATTGACTTTTAGAAGCAAAGGAAAGTATGAAACATTATTCTGAAACTGGATGGGAACCCTGAACAGTTCAAAATAAAAGTATTTCTGCAGGTTTTTATCACACAAGAGCATATGTATAAAGTTCAGTTATCTATTAGAGAAGAGAGAGAGATTTATAGAGATCTATAGATGAGATTATTACTTTACTATCATAGGCTGATCCTGTGAGTTGTTCTGGAGCAGCATACGTGGATGTCCCCACACCATGAGTGTTATCATCCCAAAATGTCTGACAGTGGGCTGTAAAACAAGACATGTTACTGTAATAGCGGAATGTAGAAACTCTCTTATTAGGCTGAATATCCACAATCTACAGCTGCTTATCACTCAACCCTACAGCATGCCATTCTGGGAATAGTCACTTATGAATTGAGGATATGAAACTTGAGAAATTACTTAAAACATCAGCCAAGTTAGTTTGTCATATTACAATTTGTGTACAAACATGTTCTTTTATGCAGCAAAAAAAGCGAAAATCTCCTGTGGATGTATGACAGTAGCATCGGATCAAACTGGAACCATTAATTGTTGAATTTAAGTCCCGAATTGTCAAGTACCTATAACCCATGTCACAATTAAAGGGGAGATAATTTCACCCATCAGAGTAGTTACCTCCCTTAAAGGTGCAAATTTAACTCGGTAAGTACACAATTTCTACCTTCTTCCTGGGAAGCTTTTCAGTTCTATGGTATATGTGTGGTGGGTGGTAAACAGTCATTTAATATAAGGGAGATAGGATAAATGGTATATGAGTGGTTGGGGTCAGAAAAAGGAGTGTTCCCCCCACCCCAATTACCATTTCCTGGAACAATCCTTATTTCAGGTTAAGAAAGCAAACAATTTTACCTCTGATATCAGCGGGAGGGGAGAGAACTGTTTCTGTCAGATCTGTATTCACATCTTCACGAGCCAAGCCAAAGTCACCAATTTTCACATGCAAATCAGGACCTTGCAGGAAAATATTTCGTGGCTGAAATTGCACATAGGTAGGATAGTGTTACAACTCGATAATTAAAACAATTACCAGGGCAAAAGAAATCACTGCAGTTTTTGTCTAAAACTAGCAAACGGATAAGACATGTTTTCTGAGTTTTCTGATGGGATGAAATGATAATCTAAGTCAAAAGTTGAACAGGATTAGGACAAGATGGGGTATTTTGCAATAATTATCAGCAAAACTAAAGAATCATTGTTCTATGGGGTGATTAAATTGAGTTAAATTGTCCCAGAAATTTGTGACTGCTCGACCAAAAAAATAATCCTTTGATTCTGGTCAGCACACAACATCGTTTTTGAATAATTTTCAACCATGTACATCAATAATTTTTAGAAAAATCTGGAAAGAGCAAATGTTAGCTGTTGAAATAATGTGGAAAATGAATGTTTCTGGTTTGGGGAATAATATACTATGATTTAAGGTGCATGACCTTTTTAAAGTGGGGCTTTTCCAGAAGAAAGAAAGAGAAAAAATTGTTTAACAAGAGCCAAACTGTGTTCAATATATGACCAAACCACGGAACAAATTTTAATTTTGGAATGTAACAATTAGCTTTCCCAAACTACAGCATTGCCTTGTTGGAAATTCAGTGATCCTTCACCTTTTGATCACAAACTGAACAGGGTGTTTCTTCCCTCTCGATGTCAAGATATATCCAAAGGACAGAATCTACAACTGGTGAGATCAAATCTCAAATATGAAAAATTTGAAAATCAATTTTTCTATTTCTAAGCTTAAACTTACCTTCACATACCTTATTGCTATCGTGTTCCTACGCGATTGCTCTATTGTAAAACCTTACCACAGAACCAAAAGAAATAATCCCTGTAATGCCCAATGCCCATGCGCGAGTACCCAGAACCCTCTCTGTCTGACCACGTGACTTCCTTCTTTCCTATTCAATCGCAGTGTGAATAACCCATCAGCGGGGAGGCTGGGAGGGCCATCATGGTATGTGAAGGTAAGTTTAATCTTAGAAATAGGAAAATTGATTTTCTAATTTTTCATATTTCTTGCGCTGTAAAACTTACCTTCACATACCTTATTGCTAGAATATCATAGCAGGAGGAGGGAAATAGCGGTCAAAACAGAAAAGGTCTCAAGCATAGGCGAAGGATAAAACAGGAGTCAGCGAGATAATCAAGTGTCATAAAGATATGTAGCATGACGGTATGGCCATCGATATAATCACCCAGCCCTATATATATAATAATAAGCGGGCCTAGTGAATAGCTGACAAGCACTAGACCGAAACCTCCCGCCTCCCCCCCTCTTTTTTTTTGAAAATTTGGGGAGATCAGCCAGATTTTTAAAAAATGGTAAAACCACTAGGAGGTCTAGTGCGATGTAGACGGGTCCGCAACAGACTGGGCAGCCACCATGCAGGGGTCCCAGCGAGTATATGTCCCGTCTTTGAAGCGTCAAATCCCGGAGGTAGAGTGAGACAAAGGTTACGTTACTCCTCCAGTAGCAGGCCCTCATGATGTCTGACATGGATCTATTGGTCCATAGAGGCCAGGATGCCACCATGGCCCTGACCTCATGGGCGGAGACCTTGGATAAGGTAGTTACCTCAAGTGGTACGTCCGTATATGCCAAACGAATGGTGTTGGAAAGCCAGGCAGATATGGTATTCTTTGATATCTCCTGCTTTGCAGAGGGCCCAAAAGGGATGAATAGACGCACCCGCCCGGCTCTCATATGCTCCACACGGGCCAGGTAGCAGGAGAGAGCTCTTACGGGCCACATGACTCTGTCATCGTCAACAGCTGCGGACAGGATGTTGGACAGAGCCGGGATGACGAACTCTCGTGGAAGATTGTCTAGCAGGGCCGTATGTAGCGCCAATTTAGTTCCGTAAAACGTTTGGGCGCCCAAACTCCCAAGGCGCCCAAACTCAACGTTGAAAATATAAAAATGATTGAAAGTTTGGCAAACCTATCTAGTTCGATTCTATAAAAGAGCACATAAATTTGTAATCTTCGGCGGATATTTTATGATGGACTAAGAAAACACCCGATGTTATCCCGATTCAACTGCCCCGGGTATTTTATGCCTTAGCGCACTGCTATCCCGCGTGTAAGTGTTACATTTCCCAGGCGACTTCACAGTCTGCCGTAGTCCCTCACAACATGTGGAAAAAAAGTTTGACAGGTGAAATTTTACGACTGAAAAGATGAAACGTGCTGGAGGGCGACCCTCAACAACTTGTAAATCCCATAATAAGACGGCGAAAACATATACGTCGAAGGACAGGCTATGCAGTGACAATGCAGCTGTGAAAACGGCCGTGAATTCCGCAAGATCTATTGCCTCCTATTTTTCACCAAAGCCAAAGGTTGATGAACAACAACAACAACATAACATAACAGAACTCACTCATTTTTTTTCCATATTTTATTTTATTCTCTTGAGTCACACTGTAACACAAAAAGTTCAAAATAATAAGTAAAAGATATTTTCCAACACCCTTAGTTCTGTCAGTTTTTACACTCTAAAAATGCTTCATTTTGCCTTAAAACTCCTAAAATGGCTTCTCGGGCTGGGACCCCGTCGGGGGGCTAAGAGCGCCCCCCGAACCCGCAGCTCTGGAGTTTGGGATCAGAACCTGACTTTCATTTCTAGAAACTGCCCTGTCTAGAGTGACTGGTTCTTAGCAACAAACTCCGGGAGAGTAGATAACGCCATCCAGGTCCACTCAGGGTTGTATCTCAAAGACCTGAAGTCCAAGGCATGGATTTCTGATACGCGGGCGGCAGATGCAAAGGCGATCAGAAAGACGGTCTTGTAGGAGAGAAACTTCATCTCACAGGTGCAGGGCTCAAAATTGCCACAAGCCCGGCAGCCCGTGGCTGGCGAATTCAGAACTGGTCTGGTTGAATTTAGTTCTAAAGCTAGCTAAACCAGCCCGACTGGCTGGTTATAATTCAAGAATTTCAGCTTTGTATAATGAAATATACCAGCCCGATGGTCTGGCAAAGTTTTATGGTAAATTCATGCCCTGAGGTGCTGATGGGTTCGAAGGGCGACAAGGACAGGCGCCTAAAAACCAGTGCCAAATCCCATTTACGAAGCTGCGGCGTCGGAGTAGGCCTCTCCACCCGAAAGGAATGAAGAAGGGCGGCGAGGTTGACGTCGAGTGATGGGTTGACACCTGTGGTCAATTGAAGTACCCTGGCGATAGCGGACCGATAGCCGTCGACCGTGGCCGGAACAAGCTGCCTGTCATGAAACAGATGCAAAAAGAAGTCCGCTACCTGCTGAACAGAGGCAGAGGTTGGAACAATTCCACGTCCAAAACACCAGGTAGCGAAGGTCTTCCACTTGTTCTGGTACACTGCAGTCGTTGATGCTCTGGTGGACCGGACCATCCTTTCGGACGCTTCGACAGAAAATCCAGCCTCAACAAGCTGATGCTGGAGCACTTGAACGCGGTCAGTTGAAAAAGACCGGGATTCGAGTGGTACAGGCTGGATCTCGGCTGACTAAGCAGGTTCCACCAAAGCGGCAGCTGACGAGATACGTCTATGAGATTAGGTCTGCAAACCATAGGCGAGTGGGCCGCCACGGAGCCACAAGGTAGACCACGCACAGCTGTGCTTGGATCTTCCGGAGGACTTGAGACAAGATTGCTGGCGGCGGGTACGCGTACGCAATCATGCCGGACCAGTCCAAAGACAGGGCGTCGACTGCCAGGGCTGCTGGATCCGGAACGGGAGACACATAGGCCGGCAGTAGATGGTTCCAACGGGTGGCGAACAGATCCACATTCGGCGTCTCCCATATCCGAGACATCTGGGCTAGGATGTCTTCGTGAAGCTGCCACTCGGTCGATATTATCTGATTCGGTCTGGATAATGTGTCGGCCAGCACGTTCAGATGACCGGGAATGTGGCGAGCTCGCACAGAAATTTTGTTGTCCCAGAGGTTGAAAAATTTCTGTGCCTGATCCAGCAGTTGGGGAGAATGAGTTCCTCCCTGCTTGTTTATGTAGGCCAGGACTGTCGTGTTGTCCGTTGCTACTAACAAGCGTTGGTTCGAGAGGTCTGGAAGAAATCTCTGTATGGCCAGGGTTACGGCCTGGAATTCCAATACATTGATATGCATCTTCCTCTGGCTGTCGTTCCACAAGCCGGATATTGACCTCGAACCCTCCCCATCCTTCCATCGATGCATCCGTGAACAGTTGACGGGACGGCTGAAAAGGTAGGAAGGAGATACCTATCATCACGTTCTCCGGCTGCAGCCACTAGCGCAGGAGACGTTTGACATCCTCTGTCACAGGGACAGTGGGATTCAGGTGTCGTTTTGGCCAAAAGTTGTTGAGGTGCATCATCAACGGCCGAAGCTGCAACCGGCCTCGAGGCGTCACATCCTGAGTTGATGTTAACAGGCCGATAATTGCAGTAAATTGGAGAGCACGTCTGTGCGATGCTGACAGGAACGTCGGCACCGATGTCAGAATTTTCTTCCAGCGGTCTTCCGGAGGTTTCGCTAACGCTGAAAGGGTGTCGTAGGAAACTCCGAGAAAGACTCGAGACTGGGATGGTGTCATCTCCGATTTGCCCTCGTGAGGAAGATAGCCCAGAGCAACAAGGATCTCCCAAACGAATTTGGTGTCCTTGCGGAGTTCTTCCCTGCACTGATTCCGCAGTAGAGAATCGTCGAGGTAGAGGTGATACTTGAGACCTCTGATGTGCAGGAATGACGCCACCGGGTTGAAAACTCTGGTGAAGACCCAGGGCGACGTGGATAGTCCGAAAGGGAGCACAAGTAACTGGAACTTCCGGCTGCCAACCAGGAAGCACAGATATTTGTGATGAGCCCTGTAGATCGGAACATGCAGATATGCATTTTGGAGGTCGAGAGACGTCATCCAGTCCCCTTGTAACAGAGCCGAACGAATAGACCGGAACAACTCCATCCGGAAATGAGGAGGCGGGGCCAAGAAGTCCTTGTTTAACCGGCGTAGGTTTATGACCATACGCATTTCGGTGGTGTTCTTCTTGGGGACCAGGAACACCGGAGAATAAAAGCCTGGGGGCATATCGGTTGGCGGAAGTTCTATAGCTGCACCCTTCTCTACCAACTTGTCCACGGACCTCTGAATCTCCATCAGGTACTCCTGACGCACAGGAATTCGAGACGACTTGGGTGACGAAGTCAACGGGGGAGTTGTGGTGAACTCCAGCCGATACCCATGACGTAGGGTGTTCAACACCCACGAATCCGCCTGGATTGCCTCCCCAATTCTGCCAAAAACTTGCAAGTCTCCCGCCTACCGGAAGCGCCGGATTTGGTGGAATTGGGAACAGCGGCAACGTGCGGTCTCGCCATGCAGAATTAACATCTGCATTTAGAGCTTTAGCGGACTTCCCTTTCCCGCTACCACGTTTAGAGTGGCCGCTCCCCCCTCCCTTCGAACCTCCGCCTGATTTCGAAGAGGATCGCCTTGATGACACGGGGCGAGGTTGATAACCAGCCCACTCAGGAACCGGAAGTGGTGTTGCTGGTGGTGCTGGAGGCATCAACACGTCACATTGAAGGGCTGCAACATCAGCAGATAATCTATTAAACCTGTCGGACAGGCTGGCAGAAATAGATGCTGCTGGGGGGCACTGCCTATCAGAAGGAGGAAGTAAGGCAGAACCGGAAGCAGCCGCATACTGTGACATCACAGGCCTAGCTGAGTATCTAGGCAGATGTGGGTGAGCAACCCTAACTTGCCATCTCGGTATAGGCGCATGATATGGCATAGCATATCTGACAGGCCTAGGAGATGGAGAACGGAAGTAAGCACCTGATGTACCGGAAGTCGGTCGTTTAGGTATACGTGCAGGAGGATACACTCGACGAGGTACATCAAATGGTCGGGCTACAGAAGCCACCGAAGGGTACGATATAGGCCTATATACTGCACTACGAACAGGAAGTGGAGAGTACGGAGGCGCAGCATAGGGATCAGCCGGACTGTTATACACCGATGACGTAACCGGAAGTCTATACATTGATGACGTAGCTCGAGTATCATACATCGATGAAAGACCCGGAACACCATATACCGATGAAGTAACAGGAACATCGTACGTAGAGGCAGTCCTATAGTAGGATGTAGTAGCCGACGTCGGGGCATGCGCAGAAAAAGCAGCGGAAGTTCCGATGTAAGACGATGATACCGGAAGGTATGATGTAAGAGGTTGCATGTAAGCATCCGATATAATCGGAGCTACTGTAGGCCGGAAGTCGTAACTGGACACAGGCATACGTGGAAGATGTACCGGTTGAGTTAGCTGTGGGGGTGCTGACAACGGCTGTTGTATAAGTGCCCTGGATAGTTTCAGCACATTCAGCAGTGAATGGCGAGACTCAGCAAAACCAGAAACAGGTGTAATAATCACCGTGGTGTGAACAGGAAGTGGTGATATTACAGATGATGATACAGCAGGCATCTCCGTAGATTTTGTAGACGCAGATGAGCTGGATAGAGATGTTGACAGATTCTCCGGAAGTGACGGATCCTTGACTGGGGGTATAGCCACACTCTCCGGGTTCACTATCCTGAATAGGGGACCTTTGGTCGGAAGTGACGTCACTGATGTTGGATCAAAGGTGGCCGTCAGTCAAGGGCGTCCCGTGCAATACTTTACCTGCAGAACGCCCGCCATCTTTGTTCCCCACCTTGGCCCCTAAATAAACAGAATCAGTGCATGGAGGAGGAGAAATAGTTACAACATTCGGTAGTTTACGAGGCGCAATTACTTCCGTATATTGGGTTACGGACATATCAACAGAGGCAGACCCGTCCGGCTCGTTCACAGAGGAGCGAGATGGAGAGGCGACCAAGCTCTCGGCCCTACTAAAGTCGGGCGGTGGCAGAATTTCTCCGGCATAAGAACCGACAAGATACTGTTCGAATATATTGTCGGGCCATAGCTCACATTCCGCACATTTAGCGTCCTGATCGCACCAAACACCTCGACACGGCGGACATGCTGAGTGCGGGTCCGTCGTGGGTTTAGATTGTCCACAAACAACACAGAAGACGGACGCCATCTTTATTATGATTCAAACGTATACTTCCTGACGTTTTGTAGAAGTCCAGGTAGGTATCCAGAATCACAGGAATTTGGTAATATTCCACTCTCTTCTCCGGGTACATATCCCAGGGAATCTCCGAGGTAATCCAAGGTAATGAACTAGGAATTGCGTGGTACTCCAGATGTAGATCTTGAGCTTTTTTTTACAGAGCACTAGAAACTACGTCTGACCGTAGAGGAAGGTTGTAGAGGAAAGAAGAAAGTCACGTGGTCAGACAGAGAGGGTTCTGGGTACTCGCGCATGGGCATTGGGCATTACAGGGACTATTTCTTTTGGTTCTGTGGTAAGGTTTTACAATAGAGCAATCGCGTAGGAACACGATAGCAATAAGGTATGTGAAGGTAAGTTTTACAGCGCAAGAAATTGAATAATGGTTGCCATGACTTGGTGGTTTTCATGAATTTGGTCACATTCCACAGCCCTGAATTTGAGTTATACTGTAACACTGAATAAGATTCTCAACTTTTTCCTGATCTTCTGACTGTGACCTTGAACTTTGACCTTTCAACCTCTACTTTGGTACGCAACAAATTATCTCCAGCATACGTATTCATGCATGAAAAAATATGCAATTTTCAATGATATCCTGATTTTTGGGCCACAGTGACCTTGACTTTAAGTTTGGTATGCGACATATTGTCTTCCCAAAATGTATCCATTCAAATATTGTGATTTTTAATGATTTTATCTTCAGTGACATTGACCATTTGACCTTGTCCACAATTTTGATATGTCACACATCTTCTATCCCTAATGTATCAAGTCATGAAACTATTCCAATTTTCAACAGCTTTCTGATTTTTTGGGGCCACAGTGACCTTGACCTCAATTTCGGTACGCGATACATCGTCTCTCCCCATAGTATATCAGGGATTAAGATATCCCTAATTTGGTCACACCCTCTATTTGGCCCTCACAAATTATAGAATTAAAAATTACCAAATACAGGCAAGTTTGGTAAGTTTTGACTTGGATATGATGTTTAGTTCATGAGAAATGTCCCATAAGGTGTCTCAACATTGATTTTCTATATTATTATTATTATATATATTTTTTTCTCTATCTTGGACACGGCGTTAAATATATAACTAGAATTTAATTGACTGGCAGGGCTATTTCAGGCTCACAGGCTGCAAAAACTACATACAGTTAGTCTTGTGCTGGGATTGGTAAAGAAATTGTATGTGATGGCTGAAGTTCAACACCCCATAAATGTAAAATGATGTCAGTTTCTGAATATATAGGTAAAAGGGTGAGGCAAGGTTTAGTTCAGAAGTTAGAGGATGGAGGTTCAGTTTCCTGGAAATGGGGACCACCCCTACGACATGGATTACAAAATAAATCTGCCTCGTAACCTGTCGGGGTTTGATAGGAAAAACTGATTTACAACCTATCACAGCTTTGTGGACAATTTCTTATTTCCAGCCCTGCATGTAAGATATGATCAGATAACATCATAGCACGTTTTCAGACAAATCTGTTTAATTGATTATCCACAAGATGTCCCACTGTCAAAGACCTGTAAGTTGGAAAAACCCTCACAGAGAGCAAATTGAGAATTACCTTGAGATCCCTGTGTATAAGTCCCTGAGAATGTATATACTCTACTCCACGTACTATCTGGTGGAATATCCGGATATTCTCACCAATGTTTATCACAGAATCTGAAATACAAAACGGATTAATATCACGCGTGTTGCAAACATTCGCTGAGTCAAATAATGATATAATTTTATGCACGAAAAATTGTAGAAATGATCTGTGGCGCTAGAGAATATATGAACAATGTAGGAATTAATCAGCTGAAAAATATCTCCACACCCACTGTAAGCTAACACAGAAGTTCACTATGTCATTCAAAGTGAAAACAAATTATCGTGAGTGTATTAACTACTTTGACAAAGCCCCATGATCAGACCCAATGGAGTAGAGTAAAACACCAGGTTACCTCCACTCTCATTCTCCTCCACAGAGGTGTTCCTATGCATCAACCATTCCTGTAATGTGAGACTACATAGCTCCATCTGGATATACAGGGTCACGTTCATCTGAAATAATAGAGATTACAACATTAGACACATGCATGTATCACGCAATCTTCATCAATCTGATTCTGCAGTTTTAATCCTAAGCAAAACACAATAGAACAAAAGTATTACCGGTACCTCCATTATTTCATGGACTTTTGATTAACCAAGACAGCTACATCCATAACATCTTTACATGGTTAACCAAGACAGCTACATCCATAACATCTTTACATGGTTAACCAAGACAGCTACATCCATAACATCTTTACATGGTTAACCAAGACAGCTACATCCATAACATCTTTACATGGTTAACCAAGACAGATACATCCATAACATCTTTACATGGTTAACCAAGACAGCTACATCCATAACATCTTTACATGGTTAACCAAGACAGCTACATCCATAACATCTTTACATGGTTAACCAAGACAGCTACATCCATAACATCTTTACATGGTTAACCAAGACAGCTACATCCATAACATCTTTACATGGTTAACCAAGACAGCTACATCCATAACATCTTTACATGGTTAACCAAGACAGCTACATCCATAACATCTTTACATGGTTTGAAATCATTGGTGCAAGTTAAATAGCCAACAACAATATTGAATTTGAACTGACTGCAGTCAATCAAACTATCGATTCACGTCAAGGGGAAATTGTCGCTTCAAACTTCTACTAGATGGCACAACAATGCAAAACTAACTTACACTGGTTATTTCAACCGAGGCTACATATGGACAAATTTGATTTATTTTCCTTGGCTGGCATTAATTATAGCCCTAGTTCCCTTTTTCCTCAACAACTGTGTTGACCAATACCATCATCCATCTTACCTCGATACTGAAGTTGTCATCGGAGTATTCCGATGTTTTCACACACTGATCTCCGGGCAGAACTTTCTCCCCACTAGCTAATGGATCACAACTGATACTCCGTCTCCACACAACCTTCTGCTTGGAAACTTGACTCGATCGATCGCGGCTGTTCCGTACATTCTCCATAGATCGTCTCTTCATAAAGCCTTTACTGGAGAATCTACCCCGAGACAAGTCTAATACATTGGTGGTAGATTTACATATAATATTGCACGATGTAGACCTTGGGTTGGAGTTGTCTCCCTTGGTGTCTTGGGGCGAACCGAATAATGTTTTCAGTTCAGCAGCTGAAGATGAGGTAGAATGTGATTTATTTTCCAAATCAAACTCAGAGTCTGTCACTATTTTCACTCTACTTTCATGAATGGAAGATACCGCTACACATTTCGAATCATCCACAGTGAAATCGTCCTGCGGTCCGAAGCCGTAACTGTTCACTTGGAATTCCACAATCTGATGTTCATCTTCATCAACAAACATTATATCACTGTCATCTCCACCAGCCAGGGATACAGATGGTATACTGAAAGTTTGAAATTAAACAAATTAGAGAGCCAACAAAATTAATAGAGGTTCATAACAGCTAAATATGGACCGAGTGACACAATCAAAACATATCTAAAACTGGCTACATGAAAAACATTGTGCACTTTCAAGATTATACATCATAACAGAAACTTGATTGGATGTACTTAAATTCCATCACAAGCCAATCAAAGTACCAGATTCTATTTTGAAAATTTGAATTAATCAATCAAATGTTTTAAAACTGGAAGATATCACTCATTACAATTCAGTCCTGCACTGAGTATTATATAATAGTATATGGTATATAGTATAGGTCAGACCTTACCCAGAGATTCTCCCCGATATATCAGACATGGAATCATCGGACATCCATCTTTTTGGGAAGCCAGAGAAACCTATCCAATGTGAAGAGATGCCGTTATCAAATGTACACTATTCATAAAGTCACTTAATGTAGTGCCAGTATCAAATTCTCCAGTAGTCCAAAACTAGATGATGAAACACTGTGAAACTGAACTTACAATGGCAGGACAATGAGTACGGTAATTCCCCTAATAATTCAATCACAGGAAGTTCACTTTTCAACTCTGTTATTCAAACACAGAGAAAAAGTAACTTTCCCTTTCTTCATTCAAATTGAAGAAAAGCAATATAATGACAAAATGGGACACTTTGTAGCTGGTGCCATCAAGAATATTTCCAGATATAAGCCATTTTTGCTGCACTTCCGGTGATCGAATTATTAGGGGAATTACCGTAGTACCAACTTCTGTTTGATCAATAATGCCTGTACTTGCACTATGATACTGAACAGTCACCTTCTATTTGATCCCTGTACCTCTACGTCGTCACTTTAGAGAATTCAAGGAAGTTATGAGGCCCAGTGACCACATAATGTGGTAGATACTTCATGTAGGAAGCTATTGTCCCGAGTCTTTGTGCCACTGAAAAGGCTCAAGTCTAGACATGTTGTCTCCAGACTTGGCTATTGTATGCATTTTCTGGTGATTTTTACATGAAGTATGAACACATGATGTCCAGAACAATCCAGTTACATGTATATGGTTTAATATGTTGTCTTTCTCTGATATTGACCATAGTCACCGTAAACTATTTAATAGACATTCTGTAAAACAGCAAATCAATACTCACTGAATAATGACCTGATAAATTCTCTAATTCAAAGTGAAACTTCCAACTGTAATATCAGGGGCTCAACAGAAAGTTGATGAAACTGTCCATATTTAGGCAGATAAGCCTTTTTTTTTTTTTTGAAGCATGATCAATTTATTAGAAACTATAAGAATTTTGCCCTATAAATTGGAGATGGTTGAATTTTAATGTGATGATTGAATTATAACAGGATTTACTGTATAGGCTCTCCATACTTACTTTTAAAACTTGTTTTGTCATACTCCAGCCATGCCCCGTTATAACCTACAATGTTAAGGTGTTGTAAACTGGCTAGTGCTTTCACCTCTCGTAATACCTGTAACATAATACAATACATCATTAGGCTGAATAACATTGATCTCTAGCTTCACAGGCACTATTTTGAGAGAGAAAAAAACAATTGTGAAAAAAATGTTTATTTTTTGTTTACATTATTTCATTTTTTTTTCTTATTTTTTTTTGCTGTGACAATAAAAAGGGTTGATACAATGCTAAAAAAAACTGAAATAGCAATGCCTGTGAATAGCAGTGCCTGTGAAGTAGCAGTGCCTGTGAAATAGCAGCACCTGTGAATAGCAGTGCCTGTGAATAGCGGTGCCTGTGAATAGCAGTGCCTGTGAATAGCAGTGCCTGTGAAATAGCAGTGCCTGTGAAATAGCAGTACCTGTGAATAGCAGTGCCTGTGAATAGCAGTGCCTGTGAAATAGCAGTACCTGTGAAGAGCAATGCCTGTGAATACAATAGCAGTGCCTGTGAAATAGCAGTACCTGTGAATAGCAGTGTATGTGAATAGCAGTGCCTGTGAAATAGCAGTGCCTGTGAATAGCAGTGCCTGTGAAATAGCAGTGCCTGTGAATAGCAGTGCCTGTGAAATAGCAGTGCATGTGAATAGCAGTGCCTGTGAAATAGCAGTGCCTGTGAATAGCAGTGCCTGTGAAATAGCAGTGCCTGTGAATAGCAGTGCCTGTGAATAGCAGTGCCTGTGAAATAGCAGTGCCTGTGAATAGCAGTGCCTGTGAATAGCAGTGCCTGTGAATAGCAGTGAATAGCAGTGCCTGCGAATAGCAGTGCCTGTGAATAGCAGTCTGTGAAACAGCAGTGCCTGTCAATAGCAGTGCCTGTGAATAGCAGCGCCTGTGAAATAGCAGTGCCTGTGAATAGCAGTGCCTGCGAATAGCAGTGCCTGTGAAGCTAGAAATGTTTTTTATTCAGCCTTATATATGTATATACGATAGTTTCTCTCTAGAATGAGTCTCTGAGAACCAATCTATGAAATCATATCAAAATTATACTGTCTATAATATTGAGTGAGACTTGTAATCTCAGATCTAGTCCACTTGGGAATATTCATGTACAAATCATCAATAAGATATATCCTATAAATGGAATTAGCGTATGATACTTATTTTACCAGTTAGCATTAGAATTTTTGTCAAACATACTCGCGAAATTGAAACTGTTAAACACCATACACTTGCTTTGTATCTATTTAGTGTTTGCAGATGCAGGTGTAACTGCTATTCAACAAAGTATGAAATAAATTTGACCATGGGAATGTCTGGTTTTTAGTCAAATTGTGTTCCTTTAAATTGGACCACAACAATATGTCTGCACAGGACTATTTCCCTTCGTCTGACAGAATCATAATGATTTGTGTCACATGACATTAAACCTTAATTCTCTCTCTCTTTAACTGTTTACCTTTAACCACACATTAGGACTGGTGTGTCTGAAGCGAATTTTCTTCACAGCATAATGTCTGCCATCCAGTTTATTTCTTGCCTGCAAAAAGACATTAGATATGAAGAAAGCAGACCGATAAAGGTGTCCACAGGAACACATATGACCCCCCACAAATAGAATCAGCATCAACAGCAACATTGTATCAAACTTAAGAACATGTTTTCAATGATTATTAAGTGTTCTATGCCATCCAGACAATATGCTACATTTTGGATGGATACAGTGACCGTGATCTCTGATACTTTGACCTCCAATTCAATATGTTTCTTCAAATCCATACAATACTTGATTCTATTCTGCTTGTATTCATCTGTCATGTTAAGCACCGTGTTGTACCTATTTGTATGGCTATATTATCAGTCCACTCACTGCATTGTTCACTAAAGACACTGTATGGACTTGGTTAGATTCATTTTGTGAGTATGTTGTCCTTTTGGGCATCTTCGGATTTCATAATGATAGGTATGAATAAAGATATCATGAGGACATGGTTGGGGCATTATGGACAGACAACAATACAGACAGAAGGACAAGGTGAAAACATAACAAATCTTAGAAGATAGTCACCAGGTTATAATCCTGCCTTTCGCAGTTTCTCCACCTCAACAAACTCATGTCGGTATCTGGAGGTGGGATTTAATATTGAAAACCACCCTGAATACTAAAATTTGAGAGTTAGTATTTAATACTAACTCTGAATACTGAAATGTGAGAGTTAATATTCAAAACTAACCCCGAATACTGAAATGTGAAAGTTGATATTCAACGCCAACCCTGAATACTGAAATGTGGGAGATAATATTCAACACCAACCCTGAATTATGAAATGTGAGAGTTAATATTCAACAATAACCCTGAACATTGAAATGTGCGAGTTAATATTCAACATTAACCCTGAATACTAAACCTCGACAAACTCCTAGCTGTCTTCATCAGGAGGTGTAATTTAATATTCAACACCAACCCTGAATACTGAAATGTGAGAGTTAAAATTCAACACTAACCCAGAAAACTGAAATGTGAGAGATAATATTCAACACCAACCCTGAATACTGAAATGTGAGTTACAATTCAACACTAACCCAGAAAACTGAAATGAGACAGTTAATATTCAACCCTTACCCTGAATACTGAAACAAATCCTCCCTTTCCCAGTTTCTCCACCTCGACAAACTCCTGTCTGTATCTGGAGGTGTGAGAGTTAATGATGTCCTCCACACGGACCACTGGTAAATGAGGCTCCAGGCTGAGAAAACAAGAAAATACAAATAATCTCTTGTTCAGACAACAGCACAGTTTAGCACAAGTTTATATCAGGCAGCAACATGATGTAGCACCTAACAACCTTAAGTTTGTATATGGCAAAGGGCCATAATTCTGTGAAAAATAACTGAGAACCACTCAGCCTCGGTTGTATTAAAATTTAGAATCTTGCATTAAGGGACAAGCAATTGATGGCAACAACTAAATGGTGATACTGATTTCCAGTTAACTTCTGCTCTGCTGCACCATGCACAAATGTTTGATCAAAGTTGGGGCATATAGTCATTGTTAGGAATATGGTTGCAAAGGGGAGACAGACAAGCGGGTGTATATACAAGATGACAATACCCCAAAGCCAAAATTATCAGTGACTCATGACCAGATGAACACATGGTGTAAGTTCAGATAACCTTCGTCTTATCATTCTTGAGAATAGTGGTAACAAGAAATTAGTGACAAACTTGACTTGGTGACCCAGACCAAATGGGTCAATCCCAATGGTTTTCAATGGGCTTCTTTTCCGCAACCAAATGCATATATCTGAGCCAAGTCTGGCGTTTCTAGTCAAAGTCATTCTTGAGATATGGTGGTGAAGAAAAAAACAGATAGATGGACATACATACATGATGACAATATCCCAAAACCTGTCTCAGCAGTACTAACCCATGACCAACTATGTATCTGACGTAAGATCAGAGCGCCTGGACAGTATCATTCTTGATATGGTGGTAACAAGCAATTTGTCACATATTTGACCTGGTGATTCAGAGAAAATGGGTCAATCTCATTGTCTTTCATAAAGTCTCTACTCTGTGATCATATCCATATGTGATGTATGTTTGGTATTCCTAGGCATAGTCATTCTTGAGATGTGATATTAACGAGTAAACAGTGATGGAAGGACGGACGGACAGACGGACATAAGTACGGGATGATGACAAGACCACAATACCTGATGGTACACATCCATGTTTATCATAAATTAACCAAGATATAGACCGAACACGCAATTGTTGAAGGATGACCACATGGTCAGATTTACATGAACATGCCAATTAGGAGTAAAAATACTTTTGGGAGAAAGTACATGTATCCTGTACTAAAGATTGACCTCTAATATGAAATACAAATACTTTATTACATAAAATATTTACCACATAGGATTAAGAATGCATACATACATATAAGACAATATAACTCATTAAATTACATCCACACATGTACCAATCACACATACGCATTCATATCATACAGAAGTACATGTACACAGCCTCACACTCAATATTTACCATTGCTGTTATGCTTAACATTGGCATGGAAATCCCCGGGGTACCCTAACCTGAGAAACAGTCATACACCAAGTGTGCAAGACTGTTTGTGGCTAATCTATTCCCACATGACATAAGTTGAACAAATAAAACATCTCGAATATTGTATATGTGACATGCTTACCTGAACCAGAGTCCCTGAGCACCATCAGTCTGGATGATGGCATTATCAGAATAGGGAAGGGCTGGTAATGACTGACGCTGAAAGTACACCAAATGTGCTAATTAATAATAACTGAAGTGGTAAGTACCATCACATGAACTGTAAGAAATGAATCTCCTAATCCTATGGCCCCAAAGAATCCCCATCCCCTATAAAAAGGTTCAGTCAAAAATTTACAGTAACATGCAATCTCAGACAGTGAAAATTTACACACTGAATATTCAATTTCTTTGCTTATGGTTTACCATATATATTACTGGCTAAAATTAGTCACAGAAAATGTTGATTCCCAGCAATAGAGATTAGTTTCACTGTGGTAACATTGCATGTTAAAAGATAAGAGAAAAACCTAAAATCTAAAGTGTATAGGTACACTCACACATAAAGTGTAGATTTTAGTTTTTCTCTTGTATTGCAGTTTTGAGGAAATGCTATTCACATTACATTTTTAATCTGCCTTTTGTATATTATGGCAAATATTACATGAATATATATGAGCTATGCCCTGTTAAAAATATTCTCCTGCATTAAAAGATAGGGCAAATTGAACATATATGAACCAGTAGCAGATCAGCTGAAGTCTCAGGTCACTTCACTGCACAGAAAGGCTCTTCTTTGTTTTCTCAATAATGTGCAAAAGGTGAACTGATCTGAATGTTCTTTTGCCCCATTAAAGCCTGTTTCATTGGATACATCTCAGTTTTTCTCCAAACAACAGGTCATGATACATTAAGACAAACTGATCTACTCACAGTATATGTGTATGGGTTTAGTTGAGAAGAAACAGGGTAACAGCTCATGTCTAGAGGTTTACATTTCTGCATACATACCTTCTGTAGAATAGAAGAGGCAGTCAATATCATCCTATGAATGTGGTATCTGTACTGAGATCTTATACTGCTCATCTCATCAAGGCTGGTCAAAGGGGAGACAACCTTCATCGCCTGTAACTGCTGGCACATCACTAAAATACATACATGCTGGACATGCTGGATAAGACTATTATACACCATCACATACATGTAATATTCTCAAACCATTCAATGTGGCAACAAATCAATTGCAATGTCTTTATATTTGATCAATGGCACTATCCATACATGTATTTTATAAGCATGAAATCTTATATCCAAGAACGGCTAACGTAGTAATCATGGTGATGTGTTTAGTCTCAATGCTTTGGTGAATACATCTACAGTACAGGCTCCGTCATTTATATATTACGGTAATTCCCCCAATAATTCGCCATCCAAATTTAATTCGAAAACGGCCGATTTTGCCCCTGTTGTGATTTTCTCCATCCTAATAAAACGAAAAAGGAAGCATTTTCAATATACCAGTGAAACAATAAATCCGAACACTCCTGTTTTCGTCGCGGAGTTCGTGCCACAGAAAGTAAAGCAAATATGTTACTTAGAATAATTTGTTACTGAGAATAATTTCTGTATAACTATATCGTGACTAAAGATACACATTGACACAGAAATAAAATACAAAATTTCAGTTTTTGTTATTGCGAATTCTCCATATCATAGAACTATGATCGGAAGTCACTAACCGGGTTCTCATACGCAGAAGGTTGGAGGCGAAAATGCCCATCAACTGGCCATAATGAGGCACCTACTTGATCAATAGAAAATAATTTAATGGCAATGTTTCCCTCTGCTTGTCCCTGTCAGGGCTTCGGTGTAATAGTTAGTTTGTACACAACTTCTATGTCGAGGGAGCCATTATTTCATTTCTTCAGATAGATTCTGCAAGAAGTGTCCCATACATTTTGACTGCAGCACGGGAGCAGTTGAGTATTTCATTTGAGCTATGGGGAGATGTCAATAGACATTGATGCTGGTGTTTTATTCACTCATTCACAAAATCCAGAACGACGTTTTCATGTAATAAAATGATAGACTGTTTTCAACAACATGATAATTCAGTGTTAGTTTGAAAAAAAAAGAGAGAAAAAAAACATGTGCAGAGTACCCTCAAAATTTTGTATGAACGAAACGATCATTCGTCATTTGCGTACACTTCGCCATCCGCCATCCATAAGATGGCTTGCGAATTGTGTGTCTATCCATTAATACAGGTTTTTATACCACTTCGGAAACAGTTGTTGCCTGGGCTTACAAAATATATAGGTATGAATAACATTTGTATCATCCAAGAGATGTGGTAGATCTGTAATTTTGAACAAGTCGGACATCACATGACTAAAAAATGACGGGTTATGTTGGGGTTACGTCGGTAGACTTTAGCTGATTGGCTGACAAAGTTACGTGGTATTGATTTCTAGAAATTCCCTTTTGCAGTTGCCGAAAATAAGCTGAACATGGATACACATGATCCCAGGGTCAGTCTTACCACATATAGATGACCGAGATGGTTACAGGTTGGATCATTCGTGTGTCGGTTACGCAAATCCGACATGGCCAGAATGAAAAGTTGGTCAGATGAAACAAAAGTTCCAACCTCTTCTGTGCAAACTTTTACCACATGGCGCGTGTCTTTCAGCATACCAAATTACTGAGCTGGTGTAACTAGAAGCGACACTAAAAGTCAAAACACACATGTCGTGCTTTCAGGCGTACCCGGTACCATCGCTTTGCAGTGGAATGGGACGGACCGTTTGAACTCTTGACCTTGAGCTTACAAATTCCCGCCAAATTTGTTTCATAAAATTTGTTTACATTAAGTTTTACTATGATGATTTCATTGGCTTAGAACTTATTGTGTCACGCCAAATAAGGACTCGTCCATGCCTAGCCTGCACATGGTTTCAAGTGCCCAGTCAAAATATAATTAGGCCAGGTATCCCAGATATTACATCAGACCACGTGTGGTCTATAAATAAACTAGGCTTTCCCCATGTTTGTGTATCATCGGCATTGTTCCCTGTCATCATTTCCTGTACATTTTCGGTCCGATCGAATTTAGCTGCCTGATAAACTAAACACAAAATTACTTTGGCGACTAAACACTTCATGTACCAAATATTCACTCGCCCCTTTGGTGATTTACTCTATTTTTTAATCCACACATTAGCGAGTAACTGGACAATTCAGTCGCCAGTTGTCATTTTTTAGTCACCATTGGCGAGTTGTCGACTGGGTCTCATGAGCCCTGAGTCCCAGAGTATTTTAAATGAACTATGATAGAGATATCGATCACGGTGAAGCGGTCCGCCATTTTGGATCTTCCATGAAGATCAGCATAACATATAATTCGAACACAAGCGTTTTTCTGGAATTAGCTCGACAAATACATGTAATTCGAAAGTAGCCAATTTTTGGAGTTGCGAGTTTCTTCACTGCATCGCGAATTATTAGGGAAATTACTGTAATACATGTATTTGGTACATTCAGTAAGTAAGACTGATAGAAATATGCCCCAAGAGACTAATGTATCACATGTTATCAATGGCTAATAATTCCGGGATGGCTGGGATTCTTTGGATCGCAGGTACCTTTGAAGAATCAAGAAATCCAGTGAATTTAACTCCAGATACAGTCCATACTTCAGTATCGGGAGGATGTGACATTGACTTTTATCAAAATAAATACATAAATAAATGCTTAGAACTTTGAAATCAAATGGGCAACACAGATGTGAGAAACTTTGAGAAGTTTGGTTAACTATAACTATCTAGGCATTTTGGTGAATCAAAAGTTTAAGATATAAGGTACAGACAAGCTACGACCTTCACCCTTGGCCTAAACAAATGAGTTCTCTTTAAGATCACATGGATAGTTACACCTGTAAAGTTTTGAGATGTTTGCTGAATCGTAACTCAAGAGATGGAATGGATAACTTTACATTCAGTTTCGGGATCATTGTATGGAAAAAGAAATTTTCACAAGAAAGCATAATAGGAGCTCTGACAAGATTGAATTCTTATAATTATATGAACGATATGATAGTTGTTGACATTTATAACTTACATTTGAAAAGTTCCTGTGCCCTGGCCTCATCTCTCTCATACATCATACAGAGCTGTTCTAGGACTGAGATCATGAGGAGATGTGTGGGGACGGAACGGGGAAGGGCCATGGTATGATCAGCAGCGGGAATATGTGTAGAGGCAGAGTTCGTCATGTCGGTCACCTTCACAGAGTCTGTGGGAGAGAAGGTTTAAGTCTGTTGGAATCTTAATAACTGTACCCATTTCAATCCACACAGGTGTTACTTACCATATTTGTTGGTCAATAATCTGGCAAGTAAATGAGGGGGGGGGGGGGGGGGTCCCTTTTCAAATTCCATCATGACTTTACATGATTCCTCCAGACCATATGAATCCTGCAAGAAGCCAATTGTTTGAAAGCCACGGTGGCACTGGCCATCTTGGATTGACACACTAATCTTATAATGTATTAATCTCCAGAACCAGCTGGGTTATGTCTAGTAGTAGGGATGTCAAGGGGGGTATACCTCAGGGGAGAAATGTTCTACAACCAGATGTGATACATACCATCAATCTTGATGACAGGTGTAGGAAACTTTCCTCGTATCTTGAAATCCTTCTGTGTTTTCTGTGTCTGTATTATGCCTCTACCGCGACTTGCCATATCATTTGTCACAGGCATGCGAAGCTTGAAACCACAATGCCTCATCTGAAATAATTCAAGTTATAGAACTTCGTGACTTCATTGCATGCAGAATATACTAGTGGATGGATGGTATGGACAGTGCCAAACTGATCATGCTGACATCACCATGTAAAATGTTTCCTGTCACTCTACCTACATGTATATATTTCTATAGTGAAAAAGTTGAAAGATAGTTTTTTTTTTAATCCTTCCTAGGTAATGTAGATGTAGGCTACTTACCTGGTTTTCAACTTTTCAACTTGTTCATTTTGTTTCAATATCTCTGTTTTCTTTTAAGTTCTGAATATGTGCCAAACTTAACATTAACCTCAATCAAATGTTTGTTTTCTCAAATCCTCTTAGTGTGAGACCTTCAGAGATTAGTAATCGATGTAACCAATAAACCAGGATAATGATGGTTAGGTGTTGGCTAATGCATATATATGTAAACCTGAGTAACTAAAGGACTGGACCTGTATAATAGATCAGTCACTGATACTCCTAATACAGATCTATACTAATATACCACAGTGAGTGGAAATAATCACCCGGACTATGTAAATCCTACAACAAACAACATACATGCTGCAACAGTGTAATCCCCACTAATAGAAGTCACCTATACTTATATTGAACAGGAAATAGGATTATTGACTTATTTACCATGTATACTACTTTACACATCTGGAACTTTCTCACACCACGTTACTAATAACCACCTGAAAACAGCAGTCTGCTTGAGGGTCTACATGGTGGCAATCAAACAACAAGAAAGTCATTTGCAGGCACAGATTTGGACAGTTATCTGGGGTTGATTCAGGCAGGATTCTATCATATTATATAGAGTTTGGGCTTCAGGAGTTCGGGCAAAGTTTGCATGAAAATGGTCTTACTGATTATTGTCCCACAAGACTTCGAGTCTTTTTCACAATAATCAAGAATATTTCAATACCATTATGTTGTCAAATCAATGGATTGGATCATTGCTTCGGTGTGGAAAAACTAATCAATGGATAGGTTTGGTAAAACTAATCAATGGATTGATGTGGTAAAAATAATAAATGGATCAGTATCGTAATACTAATAAATGGATTCTATGGTGAAACTAAAATAGATTGATGTGGTGAAACTAATCAATCATGTCAGTGTGGTGAAAGTAATTAATGGATCGGTGTGGTCAAACCAATCAATAGATCAGTGTGGTAAAACTCATCAATGGATCGATGTGGTGAAACTAATGGATCGACGTGGTGAAACTAATCAATGGATCTGTGTAGTAAAACTAATGAATGGATAAGTGTGGTAAACGTAATCAATGGATCAGTGTGGTTAAAACTAATCAATGGATCGGTGTGCAGGGCTTCGTGTTTAGAATTAGTGCGAGAGCTAAAAATAGCTCACGTCAAAGTATTTAGGAGAGGGTATTTAAAAGTCAGGCGAGTGATTGCAATATAATACAATATAAAATGTGACAGTTTACGTGAGCTAAAAATCACTCTCGTGACATGAATTTACGCGAGTATTTGCGTGCAGGTGAGCTATCACTCGCGCTAAAAACAAAGCCCTGGTGTGGTAAAGATAATCAATGGATAAGTGAGGTAGAACAAATGGATCTGTGTGATGAAACTAATCAGTGGATTAGAGAGGTCAAACCAATCAGTGAATCAGTGTGGGGAAACTAATAGAATTAAGATCGGTGACCGTGTGGTAAAACTAATCAATGAATCTGTGTGGTAAAGTTAATCAATGCACCGGTGTGGTAAAACTAATGGATGGACCAGTATAGTAAAACTAATCAATGGATCGGTGTTGTAAAACTAATCAATGGATCTGAGTGGTAAAACTAATCATGACTGAGTGGTATAACTAATTAATGAATCACTGTGGTGAAACTAATCAATGGATCAGTGTAGTAAAAGTAACCAATGGATTGGTGGTTAAAACTAATCAATGGATTAGTGTGGTAAAGTAATCAATGGATCAGTGTGGTTAAAATTAATCAATGGATTTGGTGTGGTAAACATAATCAATGAATCAGTGTGGTAAAACTAATCGATCGGTGTGGTGAAACTAGTCAATGAATTAGTGTGGTCAAACCAATTAATGAATAACTGTGGTAAAACTAATGAATGAATCAGTGTGGTAAAACTAGAATCAGTGTGGTAAAACTAATTAATGGATCGGTGTGGTGAAACTAATCAATGGATCTGTGTGGTAAAACTAATCAATGGATCATTGTGGTAAAAATATTGAATGAATCAGTGTGGTGAATTAATCAATGGATCAGTGACTAATCAATGCATTGGTTTAAACTAACCAGTCCGGGTCCCTATAGATGTTACAATGAGATCAAGCTAGAAGACAACTGTGGGTAGTTCGAACTTCGGACCCCCACCACAACACAGGAAATTTTTAACTATTGATAAATACAAATGTGTAATTTAAATTTTTATTTTCATCTGTACCTAGAATTTGATATTTTGCATAACAGTCAGAAATGATACCCCCTTTTTCTGACATCTTAACACGTGTCCCATTGCACAGCCGTACATGAACTGACATTCCCAAATTACCCAAGCCAGTGCATCGATTCTAGCGGATTGATCGATACACCGGCTCGCGAAGATGGTCGGCCTCAAATAAACGCTCGTATTCTATAGCTACCGCATATCTATGGTGATGTACGGGTGTCCGACCTATTATCGTGCGTTTTTTAAGGTTTATTTGGAATATATAAAAACGTACTTCTCGAAATGACATGAAAACTGACACGACGATTGCTGTGCTCGTCAGCTTTCTTCTATTATGAATTCCATCGATGACGTCACTCCCTTCTGCACACGCGAGAGCTATTTTTAACTCGACTTTTCAGCTCAGTTCCCGCCGTGGACAGTACCAGTTATTGGACACCCATCGTGAACAAGAATTTGACGTTGAAGTACAATGTATTTTCAAGTGTTGTGCATGACAATCGTTAGTTGGAGTTCTGCCGTTTAAGTTGATATGATCATTGTTCAATTTCTATACGTATTTACTTGAGAGCGAGATCGGAAAGACAAGGTGGTAGATCGAATTTTGCACCCCCATCACAACACGAGAAATTTCGAATTTTGATGAGAACAAAAATGTTAGATTTAAGTTTTTCGACTTTCGTGGCTACCTATAATTCTATATCTTGCATAAATGATCTCCCCTCTGTTCTGACATATTATTGCCTTTTCATCACGAGCACAACACGTACGCACGAGATGCGTGTCCGATAACTGACCTGTTCCGACACCCGTACCGATATTGTCATAATATGGCTGTTGTTGTTGTTATTCTGTCTCTGAGGACACGAAGTCGAAGTCCACATTTTTCATATTCTAACCTGCTGAGAGTTGACAACACGTGTAATTCACGCCACAGACAATGTAGCACAGCTGTGTCCAATTTCCACGGCAGTACCACTTCGCGAGAACACATGAACTGCTTGCATCATTTTGCTTTCAAGTTCAACACAGACTACTGCAAGATGCTTGTTGTTCTCGAACGTCTCCAGTCAAGGGTGTTACTGTAGATGAGAACCGTTTCTGTCAACCTCGCTGATAGGAGATCGGCACATTATAGTGGCTGAAAAATACCGGAACCAGGAGATGCCCTTGAGGGAAACTGCCGAATGCACGAAGAATACAATTTAAGCGCGGGAAACTTGAAGTGGGAACCCCATTCCAACCACCTCGCTGGGGGTCTAATAACACCCCAGCCACCAGTCAGATTTTTGGACCGGATTCGGGGCCTTCGCGCACATCGCCGGAAGTGACATCATATATAGTAAAATAGATGTTTAACGAAAATTTGATTACTTTTCAAGTCTGCATAATACCTCCGTTGACCTAGCGTTAAAAAGAATTATCTGGAGATAATTTTCCCTGTTTATCTGGACAGAGCATATGAAAAGTAGTTCGCTCATGTGCAACACTAAAGGAGTCGTTTGGTCGGATTCAAACTGAACCGTGCGTTGGTTGGTTTCCCCTATACGTCATAGCAACGTGGTAAAGGTCAACTTCCGCTATTGGAGGCAGGGATGTTATTGGAGCCTGCGAAATGGAGCATGCGCTGTGGGGAGGTTGACCCCATTCGCGATCGCTCGGCCTATTCCGTCGAAGTCACTAATGTCCAACATTATCCGAGACCACCGTGTCGAGTGGAGGGAACCCGGCTCATGTGTATTGGGAAATACATGATTCTGGAGTTTTCGGCATTCATGAATTCCACAGAAAAGCGAACATCTTGACTATGATGAAATTAATGTACATCACGGCGGAATTGTTTTAGAATCGGCAAAATGTGAAAAACTTCTGTGCATTTAAATTACGGGAGATTTGGCGTGAACAAATGTTTTGTTTTGTTTTTTTGTTTTTTTCAGGTCCCGACAATTATTGAACATTTACATAACACACAAACTCTACGTATACCAGCTGGCACATATATTATACTTAGTTAGAGACATCCACTAACAATTTCTTATGAATTCCTTAACGGGAAAATACCAGTACTGACACAATTTTAAGCCTCAGTCCATAAAGTATAATCTTATTCATTTTCCAAAAAAAAAAATGCTTTCAAATATCACAAATGAATACAGTAAATTAGTGAACCAGTAAAACTTAGTATGAATGCCACATGTTATGAACAAAGCTTCTTCAATATCCCGAGAATGCTACCCGTAATTGTACTCTTCTTACATCTTGACAGAACTTCAATCTCAAATCTTACAGTATTCTTAAAAACAGCTAACCTTGCATTCTGGGATGTACATCTACAACTGTAAACGAAATATTTAGCCTCTAAAACTAGATAAAATAAAAAGAGTGTTGCATTAGCATTCTGCGGTAATTCATCTAATGATTCCCCTGTCACTACCATCTTCAAATCATTCATGGACAAAGAGTTATCAACTCCATTTTTAATCCAAAGCAAAAAAGCTTCCCAAAATGTATATGTTTGTGGACAGTTTAACAGAGCGTGCCTTATAGTCTCCTCGTCCATGCAAAAGCAGCACTGTGCAGAATCTTTAATCTTGATTTTATGTAAATACTTATTACATGGGTAAATATTGTGTAATATTTTGAACTCCATTTGCCTAACTTTATTTCTAATTGGTAGTTTATACAGTAACTGCAAAGTTTGAATTTGTTCATGACTGTAATTTTGACATACTTTACTACAGATGAGCTGGTAAAAATATTTCGCCTTCATGGGGAATAAGTCCAGGGAAGAATCTGATATGTTCGGAACGTCGTTAAGATTAGGCCTGGGATGTGGACTAAACTTATTGAATACATTGCAACCCGTTTTCTTCTTTATGCATCTGATATACAGTTTGAATACAACTTCATTAATCTGAATGTTATACTTTAGTTCCAGATCCTGCTTATTGAGAAAACGCCCCTCCTGATCTAAAAGATCTCTGACGAAGATAATTCCCGACTCTACCCAACACTTGTTGAAAAGGCAATGACCAAGGGTGCTGGACTTAAAACATAGACACAGTACCCAGTCATAGAATATAAGCCTATAAATTAAGTCGACAGTATTTGCAAGAAATTTCTTCTAAACCGTAAACTGGGGCGAATAGGGACGATTTGGGTAATTGGAACATTGTAGCCATTCTCCTGTAATGCCGTGCGCCGATATTCTTGGGCCATTTTATGTCCACTCACTCATCGTGTCTGTAATAAACTATCATAGTGTTATCAAAACTTCAATATCGACAGTGAACACATATTGTTTTTTTGTTTTTTTTAAAGTCACTGTCCCCATGCATAGGAGGTAAGGTATACCAACTTCACGAAGGTTAAGAACAGTCACTATATATTATTTTACTTATGAATGAAGTGGTTAGTACCGTGGGTTATTGGTGCCATATTATAAAACGTTTAATTTTCTATATGAAACGTCGTCTTATCTGTATGTTTTCGATTTTCTCATCAGTTGATCTTTATATTTCTTGAACGTTCACGGCAAATCGACGAGAACCGACTTGCTGTAATGATACCGTTTTCAGTTTGGAAAATGCAGAATGATTCACAATGAAAATAAAAAAAATCACACTAAAATGCGGAATCACAATGTTTTCTCCGCGGTGAGTAGTAGTGTAAACACGGCACAGACCATATTGACCTACTTTTTTGTTCCCCCGGGCCGTATTTGGGGCGTAACTTGATCACGTGACGATCATGTGATCGTTGGGGGAAAACTACCTCCAGCACAAGAGAGCTCCAATCTAGGGGGAGGTAACTCTGGGCGACTATAGTTCCGGCAACCTGTAACCTTTGTATTCCTCCGCGGTGATGCGGTCTGGCCGCGGTTTTGGCGGTGATTCGGTCTCGGGAAAAAGCTTCCGCGGAGAAAAAGTAGTCCCTAGATAAAATGGTCCGATTGGGTCGAGTGAGGTATCAAAGTGAAGCTTATGTGAAGGGGCATCTAATGGGCTGGGTGTGGGGTTGAAATAGCGGCATTCTGCGCATGCGCGGTGACCAAAGGGCATGAAAATAGACGTTTTGGAGCTAGGGGAGCCCCTAATGGACCGATGGGGTCATATGAGGTATCAAAGTGAAGCATTTGTGAAGGGGCATCTGATGGACTGGGTGTGGGGTTGAAATATCGGCATTCTGTGCATGCGCGGTGCCCAAGGGTATGAAAATAGACGTTTTGGAGCTAGGGGAGCCACTAATGGTCCTATGGGGTCGAGTGAGGTATCAAAGTGAAGCATATTTCAAGCATGGGTGGGTGCACGTAAAATTTTTCCTGAAAAAAAAAAATACGGAACACGGACTTTATCGAAAAACCTGGGAAAATGCCTATATGGGGTATGGGGGTATATAGGTCGCCGGGCTTAACGGGGCTTGCCTATCAATATAGTTATCTCCCCCTAGTTCCAGGGTGGGTGTATGTAAAATTTTTCCTGAAAAAATACGGAATACGGACTTTATCCTAAATTACGGGAAAATGCCTATATGGGGTATGGGAGGTATAGGATCAATGTTTGTCCCCCTGGGAAACCTACTTCTCGACATTTGCGGTATGGGTTGTGGGGTCGCGTTTTCTTAGTCTCGTCATTTAGAACATGATAGGAAGTGTCCCGGCACGAATCGGTGAAATTTTTGAAAAAGTACGATATAGCTCCATATAGTCCCATACTGGGGGTATAGGATCAATGTTTGTCCCCCTGGGATACGTACTTCTATACATTTGCGGTAGGGTTGTGGGGTCTCGTTTTACTCGTCTCGTCAAGACAAACATGATAGGAAGTGTCCCGGCACGAATCGGTGAAATTTTTGAAAAAGTACGATATAGCCCCATATAGTCCCATACTGGGGGTATAGGATCAATGTTTGTGCCCCTGGGAAACGTACTTCTATACATTTGCGGTAGGGTTGTGGGGTCTCGTTTTACTCGTCTCGTCATTTAGCACACGATAGGAAGTGTCCCGGAGCGAATCGGTGAAATTTTTGAAATTTTTTTGCCTGGGTAGGCCCATAGGCCTATACTGCATGGCTATGGGCTATAGACCCATACGTGGTGGACATGTTGGAGTCTAGGTGAGCCCCTAATGATCCGATGAGGTCGTATGAGGTCTTATTTTGAAGCTCTCGTGGAGGAGCACTTGCCCACACTAATGGTTCGTCCGTGTTCAATAGTCTGCGCATGCGCAGCCTGGCCGTAGTATAGAAAGCAGGCATTTTGGGGGGTATGTGGGTGTGTGTTTGGGGGTAGAGATGGGCTATCCACGGTTCGAATGGGTCGTGTGAGGTATCAATGTGAAGCTTGTGTGGGGTAGAGTCAGAATGATGTGTTTTTGAATGCAAGTCGCGTTAATCTGCGCATGCGCAGTTGGTTGTAGTAAGTAAAGTGGCCATTTTGGGGCAGTACATGAAGGTATTTGGGGTCGAGATGGGCTATTCATGGTTCGAATGCGTCCTGGAAGGTGTCATCTTGTAGCTCTCGGGGTGTAGACCCCGATTTGAGGGCTGTTCACGTCACCTGTGACGTCATCGGTGACGTCATCAGTACGAGTAGTAGCGAAAGGGGGCATTTTGGGGCAGTGAAAGGAAGGTATTTTGGTGTAGAGAGGGACCATCCTTGGTCCGAATGCGTCCTGGGAGGTGTCATTTTGTAGCTCTCGGGGTGTAGATCCCGATTTGGGGGCTGTTCACAGCATCTGTGACGTCATTGGTGACGTCATCAGTACGAGTAGTAGCGAAAGTGGACATTTTGTGCGTGCGTGGGGGTGAGTTTGTGGAAGAGAGGGACTATCCTTAGTCCGAATGCGTCGTGTGAGGTGTCATTTTGTAGCTCTCGAGGTGTACATTCCGAGTTGAGGCATGTCCGAAGCATCTGTGACGTCATTAGTGACGTCATCAGTAGGAGTAGTAGCGAAAGTGGACATTTTGGGACAGTGAAGGAAGGTATTCGGAGTAGAGAGGAACCATCCTTGGTCCGAATGCGTCGTGGGAGGTGTCATGTTGTAGCGCTTAGGGTGTACATTCCGAGTTGAGGGATATCCACAGCATCTGTGACGTCATTGGTGACGTCATCAGTACGAGTAGTAGCGAAAGTGGGCATTTTTTAGTGACGGATGTTATTTGGTGTAGAGATGGACCATCCGCGGTGCAAATGCGTCGTGTGAGGTGTCATATTGTAAGCAACGCCCGCCAACGCCAAGCTTAACGCTTCAACGCCCTGGTGAAATAGCTCAGAAGTTCTGATTTTCTAGATATTCCATGGAATTGACACCAATTCATCGAAATGCAGTGACGCCCTCGACGCCCGTCGTTACGCTTTAACACTCTAACATAACACCATGATATAGACCGGAGAGAGAACAGCAACAACAACAAGGATGACACATGAGAGAACAACAACAACAACAAGAAGTTTTTTTTCATATAGTTTATTCTCCCCAATGTTACATCATACCCACGCTGGGGGAGCCGCGTTGGGTATATTTACAATTCAAGAAGATTCTTGTCCAATCAGAGGCCACCATTTGCATGTTTCATATTCGTTCCTGCCCGTTAGATATATTCTTGTCCAATCAGAAGTCTCCATTTCAGAAAGTTCCATCTTCGGCCATGTTCGCTCTGAACAGTTTATTCTAATTACAAGCGTCTAGTCCGTCATTCATAATCCAGCCGTCGTCCATTAGAGAATATCCGCGTCCATAATCCAAAGACCTATTCCATTTCCATATAACAGTAATAGCACCAAATTCAAAAAGACAAAAGTATACATAAACATAGGCTTGTTTCCTGCAAGAGAGAAGCGGTCAACAGTTTTCAATGATGCCGGCAAGACATCATGATGTTCCAAAATATCAAATCCGTATCGCTGATCAGTATTCTTAATCCATAATATTCGTTATAGAGTCGTCATCTAAAAAATGATGTATCTCAGTCACGCTTTGATTGTGACTGTTCATATGAGTACCATGAGGATCTTGAAGTACATGGGTTCATACGGCCCCTAGCCCCGGGTTAAGTGGAATTAGACACAAGTTACGAAACGTAGCGCCATAGATCTTGCACGCTACGTTCGTATTTTGCTATCAGCATGCGATATGTATCGCCAATTTGAGAAACTTTGAGTGGAGGCGCTTGGTGGAATAGCCCTGTTTTATAAGTTTCTGCAACAATGTTTTTGTGACGTTGATTAAAATCATCACATTTAACACAGGATCTAGCAAATGCTACTAAGCGATATGTGTATACGCCATATGCAGGTCCCACTGGAATATTACACATTGGTGAAAGGGATAGTTTACGATGTCGAAATTGTAATCATCTCTTTTGTCATAAAGTCGACGAGAGAGAATGCCCGCTTCATTTCTTTTATAGAGATAGAGATCTAAATAAGATGTGCCTGTAGGGCTATCTGTGTTTCCTTCAAATCCAGTGAAGGGGTGGATATATATCCTTCACTGCGTCATTTATATAGCGATTATCCACAGCGAGAAGATCGTCTGGAGTATAGGCGCTTCGGTATTTTGAGAAGGAACGGGCTTTGAATGGATCGGTTTTTGAAAGCGCCTGCATATAGTCATATTCATAAGAGAACAGATACAGGTCGGCCAACAGGGGTGCACAATTAGTACCCATTGGAATACCTATATCCTGTTGATATATTGTGTTGCCAAATTTCACATAGATATTTTTAATGAGAAATTCAAGCAACTCTATAAACAAAGAAACATCCCATGAATGATATCTCTTGTATATAGTCGAGCTAAAGAATGCTTTATGGCTTCCGACATTAATATATCTACGATCAGTTTTCTTGAACACAGATACTATTAATGAACTTAGACGGTCAATAAGGTCCTGATGAGGGATTGTAGTATAGAGAGTCGAGAAATCCCATGTGGATACATGTCTGTACGGTATGTGACCTTTAGTAATAACTCATTACAATCCTTTATTATCTCCCATAGACCTATCGCAGATCATTTCTGCTATTACCGAGCTTTAAATACCGTTCCTGGTAATCCCATTGTATCAGTGAAGCCAGACCTTCTGGATTATAATTCTGATTACAATGATGTAAATCTTCAAGTATTGTCACCAGACTATTGTTTTAATATTTTTACATAATTCAATTAATGATTCTTTAAAATATAGTTTTTTGAAAACATTAAAAAATGGAAACATTTCGAATGTGTATGGATGTAAAATAAATTAAAATTTTTGTGATGGGTTACGAAATCCGTATGGGAAGCGTTTCGAAAACGATATTTTGCATATACAATATTGAATAATTAATGAGTAAGTTTAAGTATTTTTTTATGGTAGAATATAAGGCTGTAATCGAGATCATGTCAACGGGACAGCAGGTTATGATTTCTTTGTTAATACCCCCAAATTTAATATCTGATCTTGAGATCAACAATTAAATTTGAGAATTATAGCTTGTATTCATCAATATCTGAATTATTCAGAAAGGGTCATATTCGACCTACGCTGTAAATATCTTTAATTGATATACGGTATATCGACCCGTATTTATAGTACCGTATCAAATTAAACATCGCGAAGAAAAACAACGTTTTGTGATGTGTGGGCCTACGCGCATTCATCTTTTGGACGTGAGATCAAAAGTACGCAACTGAGACTGAGGAAAAGTTATTTACTTTCTCTTCCTGCGATACGCTCAGTCCCCCAGGCCAGGTAGAGTTAAACATCTCCACGCAAACACGTCGCTCGCTGTCATCCACAAATTACAAGCTCAATGCGCAAATAATTAAGCGTAAAGCAGGCATGATGCCTTGTCCAGGGTTAAACGAGAATGCCCATATGAAAATAGAATCAATCCGAGATTAAATTTTCTCATCTTTATCGTTACAAAACAGAGTTTAGCGCATTTTATTAACCGTCCACCTTTAATAAGATACTGATGTAACAAATCGGAGGAAATTACTTAAAATGTCATATGAATAATTCTACTAGTAAAAGTACGCAACTGCGACTGAGAATGTCGTTCATAGACGGTATTTAATTGGCCGAATCGACATGCAAACGTGAATAAATTTTGTAAAATGGATTCAACAAGATTTAACCATTAGAACTCATATGATTGATGGCGACGACCACCAGGCTTTGTCGAAAAAGTACTATCCGGACCAAGATATATTCCTCAAGTTATCGAACCACAAACCAAAAAGGCTTTTTTATGAAAACAGGATAATAACAAATTTATATTGCAGTAAGAAAACAATTTATTGAATAATAGCTTAGCACTTGGGTATTTGCATATATTCACATGGTACAATATATTGTAAGAATAATCAAAATATCACAAATTAGAAACAGTATAGATAACAACCAGACAAAATGAGTTCTTATTAATTAGCACTACAATTGACAATTTGCACATATATATACATAACAATATCAAAAGCACATGGCTCTCTTCCTCTTCAAGCTGGCAATCTGCGTAAGCGTCTTCGTGTTGGCTGATCTGTTTCTCTTGTTAGCGAACCATTTCTTTACTTGGTCCTCGGTTATGCCTCCCACCTGGGCCAAGCAGATTGCTTCAGATGGGCTCGGATATGGGTGTTCTAGGTGCTCTCTGTACCACTCCTCCATGAGTCTCACGGCAGGTTTCGATAGCAGAGAACGTGTCCTGGGGAATCTAATGTTGACAGGTGATGGCTGACCGGTCCTCGTCTCCGCTAGAAGCCGAACACTCCTCTCTATTCGGTCCAAGATCAAGTTGAGCTCCTGGTCATAGAACTTATTGATGAGGGTCTTCATGTGTGGGTGTCCCTCATCCAACATCAGGTTTCGGTACCTTTCTGTCTCCACCAATGCCGTCTGGTACTTGTAAAAGTCTCGTAATTCCCTGGTCTTTTCTGGCTCCTGCGACTCAAGTTCACTGAGGCGTGCAAACAGGTTCCTCTCCCTGGCGATGACTGGCATAGGCTCTAACTGCATGAGGACACTCTGGAAAAGGTTGAGAGGTAGACTTCCGTCATTACACTCTGTCTCCAGGGCAGACTTGAGGTCATGGGGAATAGTAGGGCTGTGTAGTACGGGATAGTCTAGAGATGGGAAGGCAAGATCCAGGGAGTCGTTCAGCCTGGTTTCTGTGGCTGGGCTCTCATCTTTCACAAACACTTCCTAAAATAAAAAGCAAGAAAACTTTAAGTCACTTTTGTAATACTACCGTAATCAGGCGAAATACATATATAATGAAAGAAATGGTTCATAAATATATCCTAAATTTATATAAATTAGATCTCCGATTTTTGCTTATAGAATATCGTTTTATTCTAATCAAAGTTGGAAAAGTAGGCCGATGAACAAATAAATTTGTGTTCTTACCTGCTTGTATGAAGATGGAGTGGTAAAGGAAAAGACTCTGTTGGAAACTGGAGTGGTTGAGCAGGAATTCTGACAATCTGGCCTGGACTCCACCTTTACTGTTGACAGCGAGCACAATCTCTTGGTTTCTGGTTCTCTCTCTTCAGCATCCCAGTCAATGTTGTAGTCCAGGGAATCTAGGGAGGAATACTGGCTCTGGTCAGATGAGTCGATGATGCCCACACTCTCGCAAAGATGCTGCAAGACATCTTTTGATAGATCCGACTGGATGTGGGGAAGGAACAACTCGGCCATGGTAAATTTGGAAATAGCACTGTTTGGAACTAGAATTTGACAGATGGAACTCAAACTAGAACTGACATGAACGACTCAGTGTCAGTCTCCTTAAATACCGAATAATGTTGATTGCGATTAACTAATTATCTCATTGTCTTCTGACTGATGTTTGTGACTCATGATGAGTAATTTTTATTGGTTCAGCCAATGGTATAAAAATAAATCAGAAGCCTTTTTACTGATACAGCCAATGGGATGAAAATATATCTGAAGCCTAATCTCTTAATTCCTTCATATCACTCAGGTCTGTTTTGTCTAGAGCTAATAACTCATTACAATCCTTTATTATCTCCCATAGACCTATCGCAGATCATTTCTGCTATTACCGAGCTTTAAATACCGTTCCTGGTAATCCCATTGTATCAGTGAAGCCAGACCTTCTGGATTATAATTCTGATTACAATGATGTAAATCTTCAAGTATTGTCACCAGACTATTGTTTTAATATTTTTACATAATTCAATTAATGATTCTTTAAAATATAGTTTTTTGAAAACATTAAAAAATGGAAACATTTCGAATGTGTATGGATGTAAAATAAATTAAAATTTTTGTGATGGGTTACGAAATCCGTATGGGAAGCGTTTCGAAAACGATATTTTGCATATACAATATTGAATAATTAATGAGTAAGTTTAAGTATTTTTTTTATGGTAGAATATAAGGCTGTAATCGAGATCATGTCAACGGGACAGCAGGTTATGATTTCTTTGTTAATACCCCCAAATTTAATATCTGATCTTGAGATCAACAATTAAATTTGAGAATTATAGCTTGTATTCATCAATATCTGAATTATTCAGAAAGGGTCATATTCGACCTACGCTGTAAATATCTTTAATTGATATACGGTATATCGACCCGTATTTATAGTACCGTATCAAATTAAACATCGCGAAGAAAAACAACGTTTTGTGATGTGTGGGCCTACGCGCATTCATCTTTTGGACGTGAGATCAAAAGTACGCAACTGAGACTGAGGAAAAGTTATTTACTTTCTCTTCCTGCGATACGCTCAGTCCCCCAGGCCAGGTAGAGTTAAACATCTCCACGCAAACACGTCGCTCGCTGTCATCCACAAATTACAAGCTCAATGCGCAAATAATTAAGCGTAAAGCAGGCATGATGCCTTGTCCAGGGTTAAACGAGAATGCCCATATGAAAATAGAATCAATCCGAGATTAAATTTTCTCATCTTTATCGTTACAAAACAGAGTTTAGCGCATTTTATTAACCGTCCACCTTTAATAAGATACTGATGTAACAAATCGGAGGAAATTACTTAAAATGTCATATGAATAATTCTACTAGTAAAAGTACGCAACTGCGACTGAGAATGTCGTTCATAGACGGTATTTAATTGGCCGAATCGACATGCAAACGTGAATAAATTTTGTAAAATGGATTCAACAAGATTTAACCATTAGAACTCATATGATTGATGGCGACGACCACCAGGCTTTGTCGAAAAAGTACTATCCGGACCAAGATATATTCCTCAAGTTATCGAACCACAAACCAAAAAGGCTTTTTTTATGAAAACAGGATAATAACAAATTTATATTGCAGTAAGAAAACAATTTATTGAATAATAGCTTAGCACTTGGGTATTTGCATATATTCACATGGTACAATATATTGTAAGAATAATCAAAATATCACAAATTAGAAACAGTATAGATAACAACCAGACAAAATGAGTTCTTATTAATTAGCACTACAATTGACAATTTGCACATATATATACATAACAATATCAAAAGCACATGGCTCTCTTCCTCTTCAAGCTGGCAATCTGCGTAAGCGTCTTCGTGTTGGCTGATCTGTTTCTCTTGTTAGCGAACCATTTCTTTACTTGGTCCTCGGTTATGCCTCCCACCTGGGCCAAGCAGATTGCTTCAGATGGGCTCGGATATGGGTGTTCTAGGTGCTCTCTGTACCACTCCTCCATGAGTCTCACGGCAGGTTTCGATAGCAGAGAACGTGTCCTGGGGAATCTAATGTTGACAGGTGATGGCTGACCGGTCCTCGTCTCCGCTAGAAGCCGAACACTCCTCTCTATTCGGTCCAAGATCAAGTTGAGCTCCTGGTCATAGAACTTATTGATGAGGGTCTTCATGTGTGGGTGTCCCTCATCCAACATCAGGTTTCGGTACCTTTCTGTCTCCACCAATGCCGTCTGGTACTTGTAAAAGTCTCGTAATTCCCTGGTCTTTTCTGGCTCCTGCGACTCAAGTTCACTGAGGCGTGCAAACAGGTTCCTCTCCCTGGCGATGACTGGCATAGGCTCTAACTGCATGAGGACACTCTGGAAAAGGTTGAGAGGTAGACTTCCGTCATTACACTCTGTCTCCAGGGCAGACTTGAGGTCATGGGGAATAGTAGGGCTGTGTAGTACGGGATAGTCTAGAGATGGGAAGGCAAGATCCAGGGAGTCGTTCAGCCTGGTTTCTGTGGCTGGGCTCTCATCTTTCACAAACACTTCCTAAAATAAAAAGCAAGAAAACTTTAAGTCACTTTTGTAATACTACCGTAATCAGGCGAAATACATATATAATGAAAGAAATGGTTCATAAATATATCCTAAATTTATATAAATTAGATCTCCGATTTTTGCTTATAGAATATCGTTTTATTCTAATCAAAGTTGGAAAAGTAGGCCGATGAACAAATAAATTTGTGTTCTTACCTGCTTGTATGAAGATGGAGTGGTAAAGGAAAAGACTCTGTTGGAAACTGGAGTGGTTGAGCAGGAATTCTGACAATCTGGCCTGGACTCCACCTTTACTGTTGACAGCGAGCACAATCTCTTGGTTTCTGGTTCTCTCTCTTCAGCATCCCAGTCAATGTTGTAGTCCAGGGAATCTAGGGAGGAATACTGGCTCTGGTCAGATGAGTCGATGATGCCCACACTCTCGCAAAGATGCTGCAAGACATCTTTTGATAGATCCGACTGGATGTGGGGAAGGAACAACTCGGCCATGGTAAATTTGGAAATAGCACTGTTTGGAACTAGAATTTGACAGATGGAACTCAAACTAGAACTGACATGAACGACTCAGTGTCAGTCTCCTTAAATACCGAATAATGTTGATTGCGATTAACTAATTATCTCATTGTCTTCTGACTGATGTTTGTGACTCATGATGAGTAATTTTTATTGGTTCAGCCAATGGTATAAAAATAAATCAGAAGCCTTTTTACTGATACAGCCAATGGGATGAAAATATATCTGAAGCCTAATCTCTTAATTCCTTCATATCACTCAGGTCTGTTTTGTCTAGAGCTAATAACTCATTACAATCCTTTATTATCTCCCATAGACCTATCGCAGATCATTTCTGCTATTACCGAGCTTTAAATACCGTTCCTGGTAATCCCATTGTATCAGTGAAGCCAGACCTTCTGGATTATAATTCTGATTACAATGATGTAAATCTTCAAGTATTGTCACCAGACTATTGTTTTAATATTTTTACATAATTCAATTAATGATTCTTTAAAATATAGTTTTTTGAAAACATTAAAAAATGGAAACATTTCGAATGTGTATGGATGTAAAATAAATTAAAATTTTTGTGATGGGTTACGAAATCCGTATGGGAAGCGTTTCGAAAACGATATTTTGCATATACAATATTGAATAATTAATGAGTAAGTTTAAGTATTTTTTTTATGGTAGAATATAAGGCTGTAATCGAGATCATGTCAACGGGACAGCAGGTTATGATTTCTTTGTTAATACCCCCAAATTTAATATCTGATCTTGAGATCAACAATTAAATTTGAGAATTATAGCTTGTATTCATCAATATCTGAATTATTCAGAAAGGGTCATATTCGACCTACGCTGTAAATATCTTTAATTGATATACGGTATATCGACCCGTATTTATAGTACCGTATCAAATTAAACATCGCGAAGAAAAACAACGTTTTGTGATGTGTGGGCCTACGCGCATTCATCTTTTGGACGTGAGATCAAAAGTACGCAACTGAGACTGAGGAAAAGTTATTTACTTTCTCTTCCTGCGATACGCTCAGTCCCCCAGGCCAGGTAGAGTTAAACATCTCCACGCAAACACGTCGCTCGCTGTCATCCACAAATTACAAGCTCAATGCGCAAATAATTAAGCGTAAAGCAGGCATGATGCCTTGTCCAGGGTTAAACGAGAATGCCCATATGAAAATAGAATCAATCCGAGATTAAATTTTCTCATCTTTATCGTTACAAAACAGAGTTTAGCGCATTTTATTAACCGTCCACCTTTAATAAGATACTGATGTAACAAATCGGAGGAAATTACTTAAAATGTCATATGAATAATTCTACTAGTAAAAGTACGCAACTGCGACTGAGAATGTCGTTCATAGACGGTATTTAATTGGCCGAATCGACATGCAAACGTGAATAAATTTTGTAAAATGGATTCAACAAGATTTAACCATTAGAACTCATATGATTGATGGCGACGACCACCAGGCTTTGTCGAAAAAGTACTATCCGGACCAAGATATATTCCTCAAGTTATCGAACCACAAACCAAAAAGGCTTTTTTTATGAAAACAGGATAATAACAAATTTATATTGCAGTAAGAAAACAATTTATTGAATAATAGCTTAGCACTTGGGTATTTGCATATATTCACATGGTACAATATATTGTAAGAATAATCAAAATATCACAAATTAGAAACAGTATAGATAACAACCAGACAAAATGAGTTCTTATTAATTAGCACTACAATTGACAATTTGCACATATATATACATAACAATATCAAAAGCACATGGCTCTCTTCCTCTTCAAGCTGGCAATCTGCGTAAGCGTCTTCGTGTTGGCTGATCTGTTTCTCTTGTTAGCGAACTATTTCTTTACTTGGTCCTCGGTTATGCCTCCCACCTGGGCCAAGCAGATTGCTTCAGATGGGCTCGGATATGGGTGTTCTAGGTGCTCTCTGTACCACTCCTCCATGAGTCTCACGGCAGGTTTCGATAGCAGAGAACGTGTCCTGGGGAATCTAATGTTGACAGGTGATGGCTGACCGGTCCTCGTCTCCGCTAGAAGCCGAACACTCCTCTCTATTCGGTCCAAGATCAAGTTGATTGATTGAAATTGTAGTTTAAGGGCCGCTTCCCATTCGGATTTCGCGGCCCATCAACTCAATGTTTTATTTGGATTTCGCGGTACATTTCTTTGTTTTCTTTTAATATCTTTTCCAGCGCTAAATATATAAATAAAGAAATGAATAAATAAATAAATAATGATAAATAACAATGATAGATTAGCAGGAGATATAAATAGAAGTAAATAAGAGTCGCTATGTACAAGTTCGTAAGTCTCTTTCGGGGTTTTTTGGTTAAGCTATACTAGTAAATATGAGTTCACTGTAGGTCTAATCGCGTGGATGATTCCTTTGTCTTGGTACCCCTTTGTACGCACAAAGCCGTCCAGAAACAACTGGGAGAACCATGGGCGTCTTCAGGATTTTTCTAATCGACTTCCCTAACGACGCCCTTGGGAACAGGGTGGGTTCTTCCAGAAATCTGTGCCTGTAACAATTGCTTGGAGTGTGTATTGGGGCACAGGACGGCAGGTCTACGTCCTATATTGTGTGAAAGTCAAAGGATGATATTCTGTGTTGAGGCGTCATTTCGGTGTCATATATAGCGTGTCTGTGTGGTTTAGGATTTGGTATTCTGGTTGCTCAGTTCGGTGGGGTAGCGTGTCTGGCGTGGTACAGGGTCGAGTATTCTGGACGTTCTTGTGGACCGACGATGATGATCTTCATCATGTTCATCTCCATTTGGTGCTGTTTCATAATATTTGTCGTCATAGGTGTTCTGTTTCATGGCTGGTCTTACTCGTGTATTGTCTTCAGTGTGCTGTGCCTGTATTACAAAGAATAGAAGAGTTTGTAGTTTCTTGTTTTCTGGTGTTATTTTTTGCCATCGACTGGCACTATCGTGATCTAAGTCACACATGATCAATAGCAATAAATAATTAGGCACTAAATATTATAAATAAAAATATTATTATAGTTAAAGCCGATTGTGAATGTTTGATATAACCTCCAGTCTTCTGCCCCTGCATGAAAACCAGACGGTTAACATTCGTTAACGAGGGTTGGAAATAAGGGAACACAATTTGGTCAGAGCTCGTTATTAGGAGCTTTTAATTTGATCAGTGAATTTGTCTATGTTATTGCTATGGCATTTTGATTGGTTAGTGTCCAAATTTGATCAGTCATTTCTGATCACTGACCCTTATTTCCGCCCCTGAAAAATAGTTTTGACTCTAAGCGTGCTACATTTATTCAAATTTGGTCCTAGGTTTATTGGTGTCTTGGTGTAACCATATAGTATTAGATGGTAGAGTGATAGTCAGTCGATTTGATGTAAGCTAGTAAGGTGGAGTATACTTTGTTTATAAGAGGTGGTTTAGGATTTAATATAGAAGCCAACGACAGAGGGACATTTAAGTTTTTGAGTTCGTTTTCCAGTGTTCGGCGATAGAGGTCATGTTTTGGGCATTTGAGTATAAAATGTTCTATCGTTTCTTCTTCGTTGTTGCATGAAGTGCATAGTGGTGATGTGTTTTTTATTAGCTAGATAAGTGAGATTTTAGTCCTGTTTTGCCTAGTCTTAATCTTGTGATGATGCGGTCGTCACGTTTACTGTCTAGCTGGAATCCAAAACTCCTTCTTTTCCCCTTATCTAGAATACTATGTAGCCATCTACCTCGGTTTTCTTCGTTCCATTCCTTCTCCCATTTACTATCTATTCTGGTTTTAATGATAGAATTCAGTTCTTTGGTTCCTAGTCCTATATGCACGTCAGGTGCAGTTTTGGTGAGGCTGTCTTTGGCTGTCCTATCGGCGGCTTCATTTCCCCTAACGTCCACGTGGGCGGGTATCCAAGCTAAAATGGCGTCAATGTCATTGTCTCGTATTTGTGTACATAAAATTTCTATTTCGTGTATGAGGTCAGGTCTGCTGTCGGATTTGGAGTTCTTTATAGATACCAGTCCGCTTAAGGAATCGCTAAGAATAACGGTGGAAACAGGTCGGTTCTGAAGAACCCATTCGAGAGCCTTGATTATGGCGACTAATTCAGTGGTGTATACAGACATATTGTCTGGTAGTTTGAAACCTTCGTGAATGTCAAGTTCTGGTATAACGAATGCAGAACCTGTATTGTGACTTGTGTTTTTGGAGCCGTCTGTATATATTTTCAAGCGATTTTTCCAATGTGTGTCAATATATTCGAGGGCAGTGACCCTTATATGCTCTGGGTTGTCCTGTTTGGTGATGTAGCTATGTATATTCGTGTCCACGTGTGGTGTGATTAGTTGCCATGGTGGTCTATTGACCTTGTCAGTGTCAGAGATACAAGAGATAGGGATGTCGTGTTCTTGGAATAGCCGTTCTATCGTGTAACCGAATGGTGCGGAGTCTTTTTCCCATTTCCTTTTTAGGAATTCGTATTCGGTTTTTGGGCCAAAAATTTTGTGGCATGGGTGGTTTTCGCCCTTGGCTATTGTTTTCCCTGCATATTTCATTGACAGCTCTTCTCGTCTTAAATGTAGGGGTTTTTCATTAGTTTCTATTTGTAGACTACATAATGGAGTTCCTTTGAACGCCCCGGTGGCTATTTTTAATGCCGAATACTGAATGCTGTCTATTCTTTTCAAATGGGTCTTGCATGCTGATTGGTAAGCGACTGAACCATAGTCTATTTTGGATCTGATGAGTGTTTGATATAATTTGATTAAGCTATGTTTATTGGCCCCCCAGTTGGTACCCGATACGCACCTCATAAGGTTCAGGTCCTTGTTACACCGAATAATTAATTGGTCGATGTGGTCTTTCCAAGTGAGTTTTCGGTCGAAGATCATTCCTAGGTATTTGACACTATTCTTAAACTCGATTTTCTGGCCTCCTAGTGATAGCGTGATGTCTGTGTTTTGTTTATTTGAGAATAGCACACCGGTAGTTTTGACAGCTGAAAATTTGAATCCCCATTTATCGGCCCAGTCGTTGACTGTATTTAGTACCTTTTGCATTATACTTGTTAATTTTTTTATCGAGCCAGCAGATTTCCACATGGCAGCATCATCAGCAAAAAGTGATTGTTCAATTTCAGGATGTTTTGTGTCAATTTCGTTGGCCAGGCCATTAATCAGGATGTTAAAAAGGGTGGGGCTTATGACGCTGCCCTGTGGGGTGCCGTTATCTAGCTGGTGGTCCATGGACATGGTGTTACCAATACGAACTTACCAATACGAAAGATCAAGTTGAGCTCCTGGTCATAGAACTTATTGATGAGGGTCTTCATGTGTGGGTGTCCCTCATCCAACATCAGGTTTCGGTACCTTTCTGTCTCCACCAATGCCGTCTGGTACTTGTAAAAGTCTCGTAATTCCCTGGTCTTTTCTGGCTCCTGCGACTCAAGTTCACTGAGGCGTGCAAACAGGTTCCTCTCCCTGGCGATGACTGGCATAGGCTCTAACTGCATGAGGACACTCTGGAAAAGGTTGAGAGGTAGACTTCCGTCATTACACTCTGTCTCCAGGGCAGACTTGAGGTCATGGGGAATAGTAGGGCTGTGTAGTACGGGATAGTCTAGAGATGGGAAGGCAAGATCCAGGGAGTCGTTCAGCCTGGTTTCTGTGGCTGGGCTCTCATCTTTCACAAACACTTCCTAAAATAAAAAGCAAGAAAACTTTAAGTCACTTTTGTAATACTACCGTAATCAGGCGAAATACATATATAATGAAAGAAATGGTTCATAAATATATCCTAAATTTATATAAATTAGATCTCCGATTTTTGCTTATAGAATATCGTTTTATTCTAATCAAAGTTGGAAAAGTAGGCCGATGAACAAATAAATTTGTGTTCTTACCTGCTTGTATGAAGATGGAGTGGTAAAGGAAAAGACTCTGTTGGAAACTGGAGTGGTTGAGCAGGAATTCTGACAATCTGGCCTGGACTCCACCTTTACTGTTGACAGCGAGCACAATCTCTTGGTTTCTGGTTCTCTCTCTTCAGCATCCCAGTCAATGTTGTAGTCCAGGGAATCTAGGGAGGAATACTGGCTCTGGTCAGATGAGTCGATGATGCCCACACTCTCGCAAAGATGCTGCAAGACATCTTTTGATAGATCCGACTGGATGTGGGGAAGGAACAACTCGGCCATGGTAAATTTGGAAATAGCACTGTTTGGAACTAGAATTTGACAGATGGAACTCAAACTAGAACTGACATGAACGACTCAGTGTCAGTCTCCTTAAATACCGAATAATGTTGATTGCGATTAACTAATTATCTCATTGTCTTCTGACTGATGTTTGTGACTCATGATGAGTAATTTTTATTGGTTCAGCCAATGGTATAAAAATAAATCAGAAGCCTTTTTACTGATACAGCCAATGGGATGAAAATATATCTGAAGCCTAATCTCTTAATTCCTTCATATCACTCAGGTCTGTTTTGTCTAGAGCTAATAACTCATTACAATCCTTTATTATCTCCCATAGACCTATCGCAGATCATTTCTGCTATTACCGAGCTTTAAATACCGTTCCTGGTAATCCCATTGTATCAGTGAAGCCAGACCTTCTGGATTATAATTCTGATTACAATGATGTAAATCTTCAAGTATTGTCACCAGACTATTGTTTTAATATTTTTACATAATTCAATTAATGATTCTTTAAAATATAGTTTTTTGAAAACATTAAAAAATGGAAACATTTCGAATGTGTATGGATGTAAAATAAATTAAAATTTTTGTGATGGGTTACGAAATCCGTATGGGAAGCGTTTCGAAAACGATATTTTGCATATACAATATTGAATAATTAATGAGTAAGTTTAAGTATTTTTTTATGGTAGAATATAAGGCTGTAATCGAGATCATGTCAACGGGACAGCAGGTTATGATTTCTTTGTTAATACCCCCAAATTTAATATCTGATCTTGAGATCAACAATTAAATTTGAGAATTATAGCTTGTATTCATCAATATCTGAATTATTCAGAAAGGGTCATATTCGACCTACGCTGTAAATATCTTTAATTGATATACGGTATATCGACCCGTATTTATAGTACCGTATCAAATTAAACATCGCGAAGAAAAACAACGTTTTGTGATGTGTGGGCCTACGCGCATTCATCTTTTGGACGTGAGATCAAAAGTACGCAACTGAGGCTGAGGAAAAGTTATTTACTTTCTCTTCCTGCGATACGCTCAGTCCCCCAAACCAGGTAGAGTTAAACATCTCCACGCAAACACGTCGCTCGCTGTCATCCACAAATTACAAGCTCAATGCGCAAATAATTAAGCGTAAAGCAGGCATGATGCCTTGTCCAGGGTTAAACGAGAATGCCCATATGAAAATAGAATCAATCCGAGATTAAATTTTCTCATCTTTATCGTTACAAAACAGAGTTTAGCGCATTTTATTAACCGTCCACCTTTAATAAGATACTGATGTAACAAATCGGAGGAAATTACTTAAAATGTCATATGAATAATTCTACTAGTAAAAGTACGCAACTGCGACTGAGAATGTCGTTCATAGACGGTATTTAATTGGCCGAATCGACATGCAAACGTGAATAAATTTTGTAAAATGGATTCAACAAGATTTAACCATTAGAACTCATATGATTGATGGCGACGACCACCAGGCTTTGTCGAAAAAGTACTATCCGGACCAAGATATATTCCTCAAGTTATCGAACCACAAACCAAAAAGGCTTTTTTTATGAAAACAGGATAATAACAAATTTATATTGCATTAAGAAAACAATTTATTGAATAATAGCTTAGCACTTGGGTATTTGCATATATTCACATGGTACAATATATTGTAAGAATAATCAAAATATCACAAATTAGAAACAGTATAGATAACAACCAGACAAAATGAGTTCTTATTAATTAGCACTACAATTGACAATTTGCACATATATATACATAACAATATCAAAAGCACATGGCTCTCTTCCTCTTCAAGCTGGCAATCTGCGTAAGCGTCTTCGTGTTGGCTGATCTGTTTCTCTTGTTAGCGAACCATTTCTTTACTTGGTCCTCGGTTATGCCTCCCACCTGGGCCAAGCAGATTGCTTCAGATGGGCTCGGATATGGGTGTTCTAGGTGCTCTCTGTACCACTCCTCCATGAGTCTCACGGCAGGTTTCGATAGCAGAGAACGTGTCCTGGGGAATCTAATGTTGACAGGTGATGGCTGACCGGTCCTCGTCTCCGCTAGAAGCCGAACACTCCTCTCTATTCGGTCCAAGATCAAGTTGAGCTCCTGGTCATAGAACTTATTGATGAGGGTCTTCATGTGTGGGTGTCCCTCATCCAACATCCGGTTTCGGTACCTTTCTGTCTCCACCAATGCCGTCTG